>JABCJZ010000223.1:0-116330 GCA_013184445.1 Fusarium sp. NRRL 53497
TTATTATATAGGTATAAAGTAGTTAAATCCTTATATACTTATGTAAAAGGTAAACCGCAATGCTTTTAATCTATTTGCTATTAGCACTTGAACTTCTTTGAGGCTTTTTCTAATAACTGATATGTCGTTCTGACTGTGTTCGGAAAGGCGAGAGCTTAGGGAGTTACTCCGGTCCCGTTCAGACGTTTGGCACCTCAACTCCTTGCTACAGGTCTTTCACATACTGCGTAATGCAATATGTTTCAACGAGTGAGCGCAGAAGCCGTAAGTGACTTATATACTACTCCGATATGTCAGCCAACCCGGGCGATGTCCTCGTCCCCAAGATCAGCATACCTTGCACGTACGAATACAGATCATGCTTTCATGCCTTTTACGTATTACTTTCCGTACTTTCTAATGCACTTTTGACACTCTTAATAATGACCTAGAGGGCTGACCTCTGCCATTTCTGATATTATCATTTGATCGCTTGATTACCGGTTTTGTGAAGAAACCCCTGTCCTAATTGACCTTAAACTTCCCGTGGAAATCAGGTTTCGGTTAGAAGATTAGGCACTTTACCCACCTGTATACGGCTTCTTCTAGGTGTGTTATTTGCACCTTCGAATTATCTTAATAAAATAAATTCTGCAATTACCCGACCTACCACTACCATATATGCTTTCAATACCTGACTATATGTCAACGGACAAGTGGAGGCGTCGTCGTTTTGATGAGAGTTCAGGATCAGGAGACTATGATTCTTAGGAGACGTGGTAATGGGATTGGCTGGTACCGGCCAACATAACTGTTCATTGGAAGATTTGAATCCCATGTTATTGGTAGTTAAGAATCACGTGGCATGTTGCATAGAGATTCGCAAGTCGGACAGAGAGATCATAAACGGCCACTTCTCATCGTTGCTTAGACTGTTCCTTCAGTATGAGATAGCACGCTTCATGACTTTGAGAACGTAGTATATGTCAAGACCAATGCGTTGTGTATGGCTGACACGTTGCAGTCTATGTTATATATACATATTTAGACATATATTTACATGTGAAAAAAACAGTATATTCATGTATAGAAGCTGCCCTCAATTGTTAAATACCTTATCGTTAACTGCCACCACAAGAGCAGTATAGTCTGAGCCATCAACATAATCGATGTAAACTACGTTAGGAAATGAAGTATCGCTAACCACAGGGAGTAGACGCGTCACTAGTTCCTTGTTACAGGTATATGCCAACACTCGAATTGGTTTCAGAAATGCGACCACCTTGGTAGCAAAGTCCACAAGGTTGCCATTCCAGGATGGGGCTTGCTGTGTCAACGTCCAGGATAACAGAAAGAGCTGTTTATCTTTTGTCGGCATGTGCCCTTTCATTTTGCTGATCTGGTCGTTGACCATGACTACTGCGTCGTCCGTGTTAGAGTATTGGTTGTAAACATTGAGCTGTGAAGGCTTGTAGAACCCTTTGTTCTTAAGGTCTCTCATATCGAGACCTTCGTTTTCCACGACGCAGATGACCGCTCCACGCCCGTTGCCGATAAAATCCTCAAGTGGAATAAGGCTTAGGTCTTGCGCCTTCTTCTCGTCTTGTACCACATATCGGTTCTCAAGCTTCAGCAACTCGCCCAGGAGTCTGCGCCACTCATCATCATTGAATTTCCTCCAATCACCTCCGACATCGGTCTGGAGGGTGTGTGAGAAATTGAGAATCACTAGCTCTGGGTATTGCGACAGGAACGAATTAACACCAGAGATGATGGTAGCCAGTGACTCCCCGCGGGCTCCAATCTTGCCCGTGTAGTGACCCGTCCAGAAAGCACCGCCGGAGATTTGAGGACGAATATCGAAGTAACGGGCGCCGTACGCAAGCTGTCCGTGAACCGGAGTGGCCTGGCAAAGCACGTAGTCGTCGATCAACCCGCTTGGTATGTCGCTGTGAGATACAAAAGACATGCCCGAGTCATGGCTACCAAGCATGCAAATTTGCGACAGCGGTCGAGGTCCTAAAGTGGTGAGATTTTGATGCATCCAGCCGACGGGAGGATTGGTCGTGTGGAAGCTGCCTTGCTTTCCCGAGAGTACAAAGCTTACAATGCCATCATGTCGCCATCCTAGCTGTATCGATGAACCTCTAGGGTTGTTAACTGCTTCTAACGACACAAGCTCTACCGAGATTCGCGATGGAGCATCGGAGACATGGATGCGAAACGAGCGGTCTGTTCCTTCTAAGGTGTATGCAGTGGTACCTTTGGTGTCTGAGCGCTCTATGAATAGGCCTTGATTGAACTCAACGTAATTGCTTGACACAGTGCCTGCGCTACGGTTAGTCGTCCCTTGTACGTTTGTTCTACTTGGACATGTACCTGGGCCGATCTGTTCAGGAAAGTTCCAGGAGTTCATCTGATAGTTGCTCTGATCTGTTCGGATCCATTTGTATGGTGTGCCGTTGACGAGGGCGAGCGTTCCGCCTTCACCCATCGTGATGACGATCGATCGTTATAGAGGATTTTGAGCTTCTCTGATTTGTTGTTTGAAACAGTGGAGGTCAGCTAGGTGAGGCACCTCACAGTCGAAGAGCAGACGATGAGATTATATGCTTGTTTTTAGTAACTGGTAGTTGCATGCGCTCGCTATTGGCAAGACCTGTCATCGGAGCATCACTCAAGCATCATATGATGCATTAGTTCAGCCACAGGGTTGTATTTTGAGTCTCAGACTCTTCAGTATCTTCAATTATTCTCTTTCGCAGAAGTCAAGAACTCAAGCTAGGATCGGGCCGCATGATGTCGCTGCGCTAAATGGCCGATGATACTGGTCAATCACTTCTGTAACCTGCCTGCTTGGGAATGTATGGGAGGTATAACACATATCAAATAAGCTGGAATATTCATCTGTAAGCAGCTTGTGCCTCCTGTATACCCCAACGGATAGAGTGTACATTTTAGTTTCCATGCAGCTGGACTGATCATGAGACGGTACCATGAGACAAAGGAACTTGGCCCAGGTGACCTGACTGACCAATCAATCGCTTGGGGTAACTGGGCAAGACAGTGCGTGGATGAAGTATCACATGTGATTCAGCGGGTAATTGTAGACTCAGCGAGAGGCATCACATCTTCCGTTCCTCAATATGGCAAAACCTAACCTCCATTCTCTGGTATATATTAGCTGCGCATGTACAAGCCCATGACAATTACAAGCAATATTGCGAAATCTCCAAAATTAACGAGCCGCGAAACTCCCCTACCAACAATAAATCAATCTAATATTAAGGCATCGACTCCGAGCCCGCAAGCGAAGTAACATAAGAGCCATTATATGCCCGAGCAACTGCTATCAAAAGTCCGTTGCTATTTCTAGCTTTGAACACTTGCAGCTTCTTCTAAAGTAACCTTGGATTTTAGACGTGACCTCGCACAGTATAAATGTCAGGATCATGAACGACTGTGTACTTCAGGGCCTTGAAACCTATGATAATATTCTATCGTCCCCGGGTGTGATATGGAGGTTTGTTTAGATTCAAAATAGGCTGATAGCATTCTCAGATCTATCGAAGAAATACCAACTCTTTCCCAAAGACGATTCATTACGGGCTCAAAATCATGGCTCAATTTTGGGACAAGGAAGAATGGTGGCTTCAGCAGGTAGCAGGATGGACGTTCCGCACTGTCGATTTAGACTCCACTCCCTTGGGCTCGCGCACTGACCTTTTGAGTATTATGAATGGGGTGGCTCAGATGTATGTGTGTGTGTAAGGGAAGCTAGCTAGGCCGGCAGGGACCTGGCTAGATAAACTTAATACAGGAGGTAAGGGCCTAATACATCTGGCTCACATTTCAATATCGAATACTTCAGTCACATGAGTTAATAGCACTTGGGACTTATGACCAAGAATTAGTAATAGGTAAATTTAGGCTTCTAATTCGGACAAATGGCCGTTTACAAGGTAAGTTTATCTACTAGAATGTCGCCAGCCTGGACCTGGAAGAGACCTTCTTATTGCGAAGAGGAAGCTGTAAATGCCCAGGACTGTACCCCCTATCGGAGAGTGGTAACTAGGGAAGATGACGGCAAGAAAAAAGGTGGGAAAACAATCTTCTTTTAAATAACTTCCATTTACCCTATTTATTACTTTTAAAAGACCTAAGGGCCGCCTGGCGAAGATTCAGGCTCTTGGTAAATACCTGCTATTGCGAACCCCGCATCCGACGTCCTTATTGTCATGGGGAGGTTTGGGCGGGGTATGTCATTATCTTTAGCGGAAGAGGGTCAGGATAATAAAAGTGGTAGACATGGACATGGAGCAGACTCAACTACAGCTAGACATACTGAGCAAGACTGAAACACTACAGTCGTAGGTCCGATTATATGCAGACGCAGCCATGATGACGTCCACTAGCATGTCCAGTTCATCTTTGTCTGCAGCCCGATCAGCAACTCCAGAACCGATAACAGGGCCCATCATGGTCAAGAATGATGATGCGCGGCGTAATGAGGCAGAGGGAGATGCTGTCAGCCTTTGCTTGGATTTTCTAGGAATATCTATTTTCACTACCAAAGATGAGCAAGACGAATTAAGCTCCTATTGAATACAGAAGGGAAGAAAGGGAACAGTCTCCACCCTGAGGCATCAGGGCATTCTTGGTACCCGACATGATTCGCCTGTCTCTGGAAGCGAGCCACTATCCGCGAGAGGAGGTGATAGCCAAAGAGGGGCTGTCTTGAAGTTGTAACTTTTTCCAGTAAATATTCCCCAAAGTGCTAATATGAACGTTAAGTATGGGGTTGTTGGGGGGTACAAAAGTTTCAATGCCGAAATAAAGCACATCCTATTCTATATCTACCTCCTTTCTTTATCTATAGAGCAATAGCTGGGCATGTCACCACGAAAACGCCAGAGACTAATGCTTTAGGGACCCCCAGAAGCTGGAGCAGTAGATGTTGCAGTAGAGCCAGAGGAGCCAGGAGCCAGAAGAGTCAGAGCATTCAGAAGAGCAAGAGGAACCAGAGGAGCCAGCACTATCGCATGTCGAAGGGGAATCCTTCAATACAGTAAGTTCATCGCCAACCGTACCGTTTTCACCGTGGATAAACTTCCAAGAAAGAGTTGTCGCGTTATGAACGGTTAACTTTGAAAAGCCAAAATGCGTCATATCAAGGGCCTCGGTTATATTAAGACGAGTGTGATTGCCGAGAGTACTGTGGCTTTCGATATTGCCAGCGGCTCCGTTGATGAGATGAACCATCGACTTGCCGGGGTTCGTCTTGTACGTGTTGTTGTTCACCATTGAGCCATAGTCGATGGTCTTGTTAAAGCCCATAGGCTTAAGACGCTCATACCAGTGAACATGGCTATAAAGTGTCAGTCGGATGTCCTTGACAAATAGTTGAAATATTGGCTTACCCAGTAACATAGAGATCAACCTCGTGCTTCAGCATCAACATCTCAAAGGCGTTGCGAAGATGCTTCTGGTAGCCTCCCTTCATAGAACTGTACATGGGACGGTGGCCCATGACGATAACCCACGGCGTCTTGCATCGGTCAACTTTGGCGAGGTCTTTATCCAACCACTGATACTGCTCAAAGTTCTCGTTGTTTTCGAAGGAACCGTAGATAGCTCCAAATGGACCAGCATCCGTAATATGCGTTTCGTTGGCCAGAGGATGCGTATTTTCATCCATACCCTGATGTTTATGCTTGTGTCCATGTTTATCCTTATCCTTATCTTCGAGATCCTCTGCAAACGTCTTGTCCGGGCTTTGAGCGTAATCTGTTTCCGTATCGATGGACACAAAGTGCGCCAGGCCATAATCGAACGAGTACCAAAAGTTACCAACACCACCTGACCTCTCGCCTGCCATGTGGAAGCGGTGTTGGAAAGCGGTAAAATTGCGTTGTGAAGGGGGGCAGGAGTAGTAGGTGAGCGTCGACTTGGTGCCGGTGGTATCGGTTTTGTTCTCATCGAGATACGAAGATAGGATATACGGGAAGAAGTCATGATCGGCACAGCTGGCTTCGTGGTTACCGGGAAGAACCATGTAAGGGATTTTGAGGGTTATCTTGTTCATCCACTGCTGCCAAAGATCCCAGTTGGACTCGTAAAGAACGCTCACGTCACCGCCACGAGGACTGCCTTGATTCGGGATTTCGCCTTCTGGGAGAGGCGTTTGGTAATCGGACGGAATTTCACTACTGTTAGTGTTAGGAAGAGTAGTCGATGTGCCGTTGTAGCAAACGGGCCATTCAGTATGGTTGCACGGTATAATGCCGGTGTACCAGTCATCCGCATAGCTGAGATCACCACCGTGCCAGGCAAAGGCTATGCCATCGGCAACAGCTTGGTTGAGGTACTTGTAAGTTCCACCGGCGTTGGTGTAACCCATGTCATTGGCGATGGCGATGCTGAATTCAGACGTATCGCCCTTGGCTCGGGCGGTAGTAAAGCTGAGAACCTCAGACTTGGTGGTACCATTGGCAGCGGGAATCTGGTAGTAGTAAGTCGTACCGGGCTTGAGGTCGTCGATCTGGACATCGTGGAAGAATTGGCTACACTGAGTAATGGCCTTGATGGCAGAACAGCAAGGAGTGCGATGATATGTTGTGCTTGAACCGGTAGCCTTATTGTTCAAGGCTGAAGCACTAGTTCCCCATTGAACCGAGGGTGCCACACCCAGTCCAAAGGGCGTTTGGTAGTGGATGTTGATGCCGCCAGCGATATACGACAGCGAAATGACATTGACGTTGTTGCTGGGATTCGCAGAGCCAGGCGTCACAGCTGGGGGCTCGACTAGGCGAGGAAATCCCTTACCGTTGCCATTGACAGTGGGGTCAACCCAATCGCCGACAGGCACTGCAGGGCCGCGATAAGGGTATTTCTCATCGACGGTGGGTGCTGATTGAGCAGGCGCAGCAAGTATGGCTGCCAAAAGATAGGGCGTGGCGATGGACTTCATCTTGAGTGAAGCCTCGGTATGACCCCTGTTGCGTAGTAGCTAATGAACCAAGAGGATAATTGAAGCAGCGAAGGCTTACTTGGCAATCTTGAATTCATGTTGGCTTAAACATATATATATTTACTAAAATTTGTCCGTTTATTATTCGTGTCTCGGATCATCAGTGCCGAAGACGCGCCCTTAGCCAGTTTACATCCGATGTTTGTGGAAAGAGAAACCTTTCATCACATATTTCAGCAACGGACAGCCCATCTGATTAGCTGGTTTACGTTGGTCGACCTATCCCTGCAAGCCTACACACGCTAAGCAGCACTCTTGGTATGGCAGTTAGAATTTCAGCCAGCCAACAAACGTTTGGGGAAAGACTAGCTTACGCCACTCGTTAGCAAATCTTTAGCAAATCAAAGTGCAACTACGATTTAGCCTACATGCTGGCCTAAACCATAGAACTATTTACTTTAATGCAAGCCTCGTCACTCAATATAGAGAGAGTATTGCTTAAAAGGGCAACACTACGTTCCGCGTTGGCTATGTGGCTGGCTGATAAGCTGGTCTTGTCTTAATATCCGAGCTTCTCACAGTTCCTGAATATCAGAATTGGTAGGCGCATATGCCTCCTGTACCGCTTCTAAAATATAGTCAGATTCCATTGAACTTGAGGAACTGCCTGAAAACTCTCTGCAGATAATTCTTTGAGACAGTGGACGTCGTATGTATATACTTGCAGGATCATCCAGGCACATATGTTCACTTTGCCCATACCCTCCCTTTCTAGGATAGGTTCTATTAAAATAAGAGCTTTAGTGACTAACCATAGCTATTTAATAACTTGAACTAGCTCGGAATTTATCAAGTATGGCTTTAAACAACTATCTTACTCAAATGCCTCACTGGTATTGTTACTATCCAGCCCATCAAAACAGCTATCAAATGCAAATATTGGATCGAAGAATTGCTCTGGACCCAGAGCTAAGCCTTCCTGGAAATCATTATCAACATTTGACACCAGCTGTACGATATGTTCGATGCTAAAATGAGAGTCGGTCGACCGATCTAGGGTCTCCTCAAGCTGGAACAGCACATCAAGGAGCCTGCCGCCTCTTTTGGCAATCGAGCTCCAATCCTCTACAGATCGGAGGGCTTCGCGTCCTACTTTGGCCAACCGTTGCATTTCATCTCCATCGTAGAGCAATAGGCCTTCGTCGCGGAAAATGGAAGCAAGCAACAAGTTGATGCAGCAGGTGATTATATGGGTCATGACAGTCCACATACGCATGACTACTCGAGTGCCTGGCGACGAGGACCAGTTTTCGACATCGAGCAGGCAGCGCTGCGAAATGGCAATGCAGGATTGCTAGATAGATATACACAGTCAAAAAGATTCAGAACATGGAAGGACGTACAAAAGTGGCCGTACCTGAGTAAATGCAAACAGTTTATCGCGGAACGAAGGCAGCTGGAAGTGGCGATGCACTGTTAGTGTCTGTCGCCGAGAATGAGCCTCAAAGTAAAGTAGCAAGATAGAAATGGGATGGGATGGCGGCTCACCTTATGGGCCATGCTCAAGAGATGGACCGAACGTAGGCTGTCTAGGAACTCGGGATCCCCAGTTTCAAGCGACTGCGCATGGCGGAAAAAGGGCGGCATATTTCTATAATTCTGCTTCAACGCCTGGTCTGCCCACAAGACTTGCTCGTACAAGCTCAAAAGACCAGCTCGGCTTTGTCCCGGATGACCGACAGCGCACGTGCGGTCTTGATGTTTCCAGATGATGACAGCTACTTCGTTCAACACGTTGGTGTAACTCGACTGGGTAAACCTGGAATCCGGCTGAACGACAATCTTCCCATCTCGAATCATGTCGTTGACGTCTTCGAGGCAGTTTAGTGGCCTCGGGGTGTTAAACTGGCTACCGTGTATGAGATATGTATTTTGAAATGGTATCTGCAGCCAATCCTGCCGGACGATGAACCACCATACGCGCTTTTTTACCTCTCTATCGATTAGCCATTGAGCGGGCGTTTGCCCATCTGTATTCTGAGCAATAGGAGGATCCTTGCCGAGCCGGTTGATGTCGAGATATTGACAAATTCTTATGGCTGTGGCGAGGAGAACGGTAATGAAGTCTGACTGATCAAGATTGTGCGCTACCTGGAGCAGTATACAGATTGTCTGAACGTTGGTTAGCGTGTGAGAAGACATGAAGTTGGCTTCAAATAGACTCTGGATGCTCCTGTTATAGAGCATTTGTACTAGAGGGACTGGCGATCTCTTGTCAGCTGCTTTTCGGTTGTAGGTGAGAAAACCTTCTATGGACACGCACTGGTAGCAGAGATTCCCAAGCTCTTCAACTGATCTTCTGTCCCATGGTAGATGGTTGTCTGTGTTGTATTTTATTGTCAGGAGCTGGGACTTTTCTGGGAAAGCATGCATTTAGTAATGGACCTACACAGAGCACTGCATAGCATAAGGCTTTCCACGCTTCACTAACTACCCCTGTAGAGATCAAGGTCTCGAATTCGTGGCGAAAAGTTGGCAGATGAAGCACGTTATGCATCCAAGCCAAGTTCGTTTCGTGTAATTCTAGTAAATTGCGGACCTGGTGCGTCGAAAATGTGGTTTCCCAAGGAAGCAAGCCCTCTGAAGAGTCCTCAAATCGGGCGGCTGGCAGGGTCGAAGATGTAGCATCATTGTTCTGACCACCAATGCGTAGGATATTCTGCCTGCCGTGCGATAAGAACTCGAGGGCAACCACTGTCGTATTTTGGATGTTGGGTATTCCAGCCGACGAGTCCGTGACGGCAGATTGAGATGATGCATGGGGTTGCCGCGACTTTGAGTTATCCAACTCTATGGTAGGATAAGTTGAGTCGTGGCTGCATCTAGCATCGCCTGGTGAGAATATTGACGTTGTTGGCGACCGAGCTCCTAGCCCGGCCTCGTCGCTCAACGTAGGCGGCTGCTGAATATCCTTATGGTAAAACCTAGAATGAGATCGACGCTCACTTTGGTGTCTATACAGGCGATCTCGGTTTGCAACTGAAATAGTATCATCACGGCAGCATGAGTCTTTTTCTCCACGGTCGACACAGGAGGAGCATGGTATTGATTTGGAACAACGAGTTTTGCGCCGGGCGCAATTAGTGCATGAAAGCGATTGTCGATATCTTTTCTTTGCAACGCGGTCTGGCATGGCGACTCGGCAGGCGGCGATGACAGCCAAATCAATTGAGCGTACGGTAGTTGTGAATGACAGTATCGGCATGAAGCGTGTTGTTCAATTCCCACGGCCGCGGGCGAATACTCGGTACAGTACAGCACGGTGTGTTCAAGTTACGTAATTTCTTATCTGTCCCAAGATGTGGCGCGACTCAGCTGAGAAAGAATAAATAGGGTGAGGGGAACGCAAACACAGTTTAGCGTAGTCACAGGGCCGATGGGTCCGAGGAACGATGACCCGCGGGTTTTAGATAACAGGAAACGAACGTATCGGGTGGTAATCTGTAGATAGATATCGTCATCTTTGAGCTCGTGTGTTTAAACCCGCGGGTAGGCAAGGACCCGTCCCCGGCACAGAAATATAATAAATACTGTATCAATGAGAGACGTTTGATCCCATCAATTCGCTTGTATAAGCCAACTATCGCAAGTCATTATGCCAACTTCGTCCATTCCTACGATTGACTTCTCCCGTGAGTCTCGAGGGTCTACTTGCCCGCCCCCTCCCCTAGCATGCAAGAGCTTATTGAGTTAACAATACAATAGCCTTTTTCGGAGACGATGTCCAAGCCAGGGACACATTAGTGCAGCAGATAGGTGATGCATGTCGTACATACGGGTTTTTCCAGCTAGTCAATCACGGCATCCCCGAGTCACTGCAAAAGGATTTGCTTGCTTGTAGCCAAGAATTCTTTTCTCTCCCACTCGAAGTCAAAGAACTGTATGACAAGAGTAAGTCTGCTTGAAGCACTATACTGTCCCCCTCAGCTGGAGATCTCCATTAGTGACAATACTCAACATGTAGACATTGGACGACAGGACCTCAATCGCGGTTACGAACGTCTCCGGGCCCAGAATTTTGAGAAGAGAAGTCAAGGCGATCTGAAGGAAGGTTATTACTTTGGCGTTGATCTGCCTAATGACCATCCTAAAGTTATGGCGGGCAAGTTTGCTCTGGGTCCTAACAGATATCCAACCCATGTCCAGGATCCAGACGGATTCCGCAATACCATTGACACCTATACCAAATTGGTGCACTCACTCGCAGAGGACCTACTGCGAATTCTTTGTAAGACAATGGATGTTAGTGATGAGTGGGTGTCTGAATTTGGAGAGACGCCTATTGCCATCCTTCGTCTGTTGCATTATCCTCCCCAGCCGCCAGACGCATCTGAAATTGAGCGTGGTAAGTGCAAATCTCAAGAAATGGCGTTTGTTATGGAGCTGAAGCTAAACGGAAAATTTTCAAGGCATCGGCGCACACACAGATTTCGGTGCTGTCACCATTCTGCTGCAAGACATGGTCGGTGGTCTTCAAGTCTGGGATCGTACCTCGTCGAGCTGGTCTGATGTCGAGCCTAAAGAGGGCGCCCTCGTTGTCAACCTGGGAAACCTCATGATGCGCTGGACCAACGATATGTATATCTCCAACCTTCATCGAGTCATCAACCGCACTGGTTCTGAGCGGTACAGTGTTCCCTTCTTTTTTGATGGAAACCCCGACTTTATAGTACGCTGCTTCGAAAACTTCAAATCACATAAGTCAGAGCCTAGATACCCACCCATCATGGTGTCGGACTGGGTTTCGGGGAGATTTGCCGATACTTACACAACAAGCACCGGGAAGCCATTAGGCGAGTTGTCGATGCAAGAGGCGTCTGCTGCTACTTCTTTCTGATGCGCTGAATGTTTATGCATTTCATTACCGGTTCTATATGTAGTCTCAAGGTGAAGGAAAGATTGACTTGTCTGCATTTTGTACCAAGGTTTAGGGTAGAGAGCGTTGGTAGTGCTAGTGTCACTAAACCTATTAAGGCAAAAATGCCCCGTTCTCTTATCTGTATCGACCCCTCCGCGCCCGTTACTGGCACCTGTCTTATCAATACTACGGTAAGGGTAGCAGTGAAGCAAGGAGTAGTCTACCTCGTGACGATAGCGGGCTACTGTTACCGGAACAGGAAATTTTACCAGCAAAAACCTATCTTAAGCTATCTAATTGCCCTTTGACAGGTAGATATCTAGTGCAGGCGGAGATTTATGGTCTAGATAAGATCAACCCATAAAACTGTTCTAACCACGCGACGCCGTGCATTTTCCCGGACAACCAACAGGTCAAATAAGACTTGCCCTCCCAAGCCCTATACTTTTCCCCTAGATATTCTACGACATGTCGGTAAAAGTTTCTACAGCCCCAGTATGCACCCATATGCCGGAAGTGAAGGGGCTTGACGGTCCTGAGATACCAGACTTTGACCCTGCAATTCACCTGGCTTTCCAACCACCTACTAAACGTCATACCTTTCATGATCTCGGGTTGCCGCAACCGCACAACGCGCCTGATCTATGCTACACAGACCCTTTTCCTCTGTTCTCAGAAGAAGGAGTCCGTATTCTGCGCCGTGAGATGCTAAGCAGAGAGATGCTCGACAAGTATCTCAGATCCTGGGATCGCGCCCCTGCGTATATGGCGGGTCACGAAAAGGTTTCTAGTTCCATTTTCCTCTACGTAGATTCTCAACTGATCGCAAAGACATAGACAGCAAAGTTTACGCTCCAGGCTTGGCAGCATCCTGCCACGCAAGCGGCTCTAGACAAGGCAGCTGGGTTCGGATTACGGCCTCTAAAAAGAGAGGCTGATCTAGGCTTGGTGAACATCCAGCTTGGCCCTGAAGGTATAGCCGGAGTCTACAATCTTACAGAAACACCTTCGCCCCCGCTATCTCACGGGTCGATGCAAAAGTCAACCTACGACGATATACCGATCGACTCGTGGCATAAAGATCAGGTCCCTGTTGTGTGCGTTGTCATGCTCAGTGACACGAGAGGTATGGAAGGGGGCGAGACAGCCATTAAAACCGGAGATGGCTCCATCGCTAAGGTCAAGAGCCCAACCATTGGCGGAGCTGTCATCATGCAGGGCGGATGTACAGAACACGCTGCCTTGCGGGCTACGAACGTGCCAGAGCGCATTAGCATGTAAGCAGCTACGCTTTTGCGGACCCTAACCTAGATGACCAGTATACTTCACTTCGGAGCGTGGATCTTGCAAATGACCATCTTCCCTCGTTTTGTAATCTCTTTCTGCAGGAGAAGCTCATCCGCCTACGAGGACGCGTTGACACTGTGCTGGCAACTCTCGTTGAGAAAGAGAAGAACGGGGAGACCATCGAAAGGGTTGAGTTTGAACGATGGGTCATTGAACAAACAAAGTTTCTTCGCCATAGTGCATGGGAGATGTATGAGCGAGTACCGCACCACCTAGGCAAAGATGTGCCAGAAGATGCTTTTCAGCAGTATTTGAGATAATAAGTACCGGTTTTTGGGCAGATGTCTCAATAAAGTCTAGGAGAAATACAAGATCCAGTAAATAAGAAGAGATTTTCAAGCAGAGCGCACAGGGGAAGAACAACATGAGAAACATCGCGACGGGTCTCATGTTTCACGTAGTTTGAAGCAGTGATTATCATTAGCTTCTATGTTGCGATCGCGCTCCTAGAAAGTATCTGTGGCACTAATTACATCGCTTGCCCGTTAAGTGGCCGGGGCTGCAGATATGCGCATGGTCTGTTGTATCATTGTATAGCGCCTCCCGGATAAAATGTAGGGCTGTACTGAAGCTAGCTATCTATTGTTCTCTTTATCTTGTTCGAATCATCTCATACCGCCTGTATCATTGATATTAAACGTGCTGAGGGAAAGGAATCTCATCAAACTCGGAAAGCCTAAGGCCAGGTTGATGTTCTCTAACAACAATATCAGCATTCTTTAGAAACTAAAACATGTTTGTATGACTTACGTAGGCACTGAGTGGCGCCTCCTTTATTGAGGTTATCAATAGTGGCGCATAAAACCAACCTTCTGCCAGTACTGGGAATGGCAAATCCTCCAATCTCTACACCATGCGTTTCCGATATTTGCCGAATTCGAGGGGTACCTTCGACAACACGAACGAGTTTTTCGCTTTTATAATACTCCCGGTATATTCGGTCGACCTCCTTGACAGTCATGCTCCAATTGAGCGGAACAACGACCGATAGATGAATACCCCGAAACCAGGAGCTGACATGTGGGACTAAGGTGACGGATCTTCCCAGGTTTACGCTGATTTCCCGCTCATGTATGTGATCTACAACACCGTACGGGATGACATTGTCTCTAAGAAGGCTGACGTCGTTCTTTGGGGAGGGTTTCGTACCGGCGCCCTAATAGCCCGAGACACCAAAGATAGAAGGCTGTTGGCCTATGAACTGTGAGATAGGAGCAAGCAAAAGTTGAGCCGCGGTCGCAAAGCAACCCGGATTAGCTATACGTATAGCGTTCTCAATATCGGCCCTCTTGGACAACTCCGGTAGTCCATACTTCCATGAGCTGTCAAACCGGTGGTCTACCGATAAGTCGATCACGACGGTGCTTCTGTTGGTTTCTAGCGAGGCTGCGCCAATGGCAGCCACGTACGAATGACTCAGGCCATTCGGCAGCGCCAACACCCAACAATCCACCTCCTTGTTAGCCTCTATTGCGCCAACGTCTTCGGATGACAAGTACTTGTATATAATAGTCGACTTTGAGTAATCAGGCACGATCTGGCCATCAAGCTCTCGGGAAGAGAAATGCGACACTACAAGCTGGGAGTGAGAGTTGAGGAGCGTGAGTAGTGCCTGGCCAATGTAGCCTCGCGCGCTAATGAGTCCAACGCGGGCCCTGTTCTTGAAAGGCCTTTTTGCACCGCTGATTGCGGCGGCAGACGTATTGGCAAAGGGCCTCGGGTGTTGTGTATTTGTCGGTTGTGTGTAAGTAGAACTATAGTGGACTACAGGTGTGCTGGACGGAGGCAGGATGTAACGAGAAAGGCGACTCGGTGAACATATCCGCGATGATTTTGTTGACTCATGAAGCGTTCTCACAACGCGATATTGACGAATTGACGAGCCTGGCTGGCCGACGACAGGACTGGTAACAGCAGCCACGGCTTTGGAAGCAATCGGAAGCATGATTCTTATTGAAACACAAACGAGTATACTAGGAATCACAGCATAGTGTTCAATCAACAGCACGTGAGAGCTCGGGCGATATACGGCAAACTGTACATTTGACTCATTGTTATGATGCAGATAAAGAACTCCGTTACCGCGTTCACACTTACATGCTGACCAATAGGGAGCGACATGAGTTTCCCAATATGGCTCAGGGTCATTCACGAATCGACAAGCAAGGGGCATGGGGTCGGTGGAATTGATAGCCGAAGCGGATTAATGCGATTGTCCACAATTGCTGTGGCCATAAAATGTTCAGTAATCACTTTCGTAGCGTTGGTCCGGGTGCAGACTAGCGCTATCGGTAACCTTATGTCAAGCCCGCCCATGAAGCACAGTCGGACCAATCTAACTACCGGGATACGCGTATTCAGATTTTGCAAGATATGGCACATGTTTCATACACTGCGAAAGCACTAGAATGCTGAATCATCACAAATTATCAAGCGTTGTGTTGTTTGGCTTTCTAACTCACAGCATTAAAGCCTCTACGCCCCAGGCTCTTCTACAGATTCCACAGCCAAAGGTCCTCTATCTCTCCTCGACGAATCACTATTCCCATTCAATACTTTCAATCGCGCCATGGGTTTTCAACCAGATAAAGACATCCCAGATCTCTCTGGGAAAGTCATAATTGTAACGGGTGGCAGCAGCGGATTGGGCAAAGAGAGCGTCCTTCAACTTGCAAAACATAACCCAGCCGTCATCTACCTCACTGCCAGGACAGAGGCCCGTGCCAACGCCGCCATACAGGAAATCAACCAGGCCGTGCCTACTTTCGGAGGCAAGATCAAGTTTCTCGAGCTCGACCTAGGGTCGTTCGCGTCAGTAAAAAGGGCTGCAGATGTATTCTTAGGCCTCTCTGAACGTCTGGACATTCTCATTAACAATGCCGGTCTGATGGCAGTCCCTGCGGGCACAACACATGAAGGTTACGAAGTTCAATTCGGCTCCAACTACATGGGCCCCGCGCTATTCACCAAGCTGTTACTTCCCATCCTCCTCAGGACAGCTGAGATCCACAGAGCAGATGTTCGTGTTGTGAACCTCAGCTCCGAATTGTTCAAGCAGGCGCCGTCAGACGGAGTGCAGCTTTCCCGTGTCAAGACTCCGATGGACGAAATCTCGAGTTTGGCGCGATATGGCCAGTCAAAACTGGCGGACTATTATCACACCTGGTCATTGGCCCAGCTGCACCCTACAGTCAAATTTGTCGCTATTCACCCCGGCGTGGTGAACACAGGTCTGTTTGACGACCTCCAGAAACGTCGGCCTTGGCTGGGAGGTTTCATTAAAGCTCTTGGATCTATTTTCCTCACAGACGTCCACCAAGGAGCGCATGCTCAGTTATGGGCGAGCACAGCTGATTCACTCATTGTTGATAACGGCGGATTTTACAATCAAAAGTTCAAGCAGTACAAGGATAAGGTGCTGGAGGATAAGAAAGCTGCCCAGGAACTCTGGGAGTGGACAGAGCAAGAATTTAAGAGTCAGGGGTATTGAGTAAGAAGGCGACACTTGTAGTCTGGCATAATGTCTTGGATATAATGGATCTAACAGTTGTAAAACTAGTCTTAATTTAATTTGAATCGTTGCTAATTTCTGCATTCGTTCGTACCGTCTTTTCTGATTCAACTTTCATTCGCACTCCATGCAAGTGGTTCGTTGGTTCTGCAGGGCAG
Source organism: Fusarium sp. NRRL 53497 (assembly GCA_013184445.1). Classification (NCBI taxonomy): domain Eukaryota; kingdom Fungi; phylum Ascomycota; class Sordariomycetes; order Hypocreales; family Nectriaceae; genus Fusarium; species Fusarium sp. NRRL 53497. Next base: position 16,884 of record JABCJZ010000223.1, read on the forward strand.
TCTAATTATTCTATAGCAGCGACTGATGGGGCTCTCCGCGGCTGTAGGGAAGCGTGTGTCATTGACTACCCAATGCTCTACCATCAGGAAAACACCCAATACAGCCTCTCACCATCGATTGTGTTTAAGTACATATACACACACTGGAATTTGCTCATTTACCTTTCCATGCCTGCTCCATCATTTCCCTGATGGAAGTGACTTGAAGGTCTGGAAACTGCTGGTTCAGTGTTTTGTGTTGGGGCCACTCAAAAATCCCCTCGGTTACCCAGAAGCCAAACACTGAAAACAGCTTCTGTGCCCATTCCTTAGGAAAGTAATCGTATGCAGCAACTTGCCCGGGAAGCTCGGTCACCTCACCAGCCTTGAGCTTTGCCACATTGTCATACGTGATGGTGAATTTCTTCCCTGCAATAGCACAGTATGTATTAGCTTAACAATGTCCAACCGGGCTTGCGCCCGATATTAGGTGCCTACCTCTGACTTCTTCAGCAAGTGTGACGAACTCCTCCCACGTCATTTTGTCGCCGATGACATATGTGTCATGCTCCCATTTCGGGAGTTGGAGTGCCGCGACGACGAATTTGGCCACGTCCTTTGTGTAAGTAAATGTCATCGCCTGCTTACCGTCGCCGGGAATTGAGGCATGGCAGTTGGCCATATCAACAACGAATGTCGTCTGTGGGATGTATGTGTCTACATGCGGCATCGCATAGTATTCCAGAAACCAGCCCACGTTGAACGCAGTCCATTCAAGACCTGTCTGTTCAAGCTTGGTGTACGATTCAATGTGCTGAAAGCCGTGGGGCAGCAGAGATAGGTATCTAACGACTCTGGGTTAGTGATGCTATTTCTGTGCTTGTGGCTACGTTGAGCTTGCTCTGTAGGAGCTCTAACGGCCCAAGTACTAGTCACGAATCGTTTCGTGGGTTTGCTCCTTTCAGCTGCCTCGATGAGGTTGATCTGCGATTTTCCAACTCCAAGAATGTGCATTGCGAGGGTTGAGATCACGGTGTCGATGTGTTGCTCTTGAAGCACGGCTTGAAGGCCATCAACATCCTCATAGTCTACCGTGATGACCGGAAAGCCCAGATCAATATTATCAGGAGCCTAAATATGGATATTTAGTAAATTTGATGCCCGATTAATGTACTCACCTTTCGAGTTAGGATGATGGCCTTATGGGTCCCATCCTGTCTGAGAGCATCAACAATGGAGCGTCCAACGCCACCAGTACCCCCGGCGATCGCAACATTGACCATGATGAAATGAGCAAGTTCGAGTCCTATACTAGACTCAGAAATGAAAATTTGATCTCAAAGATACAGCTTCAGTATAGATAATTCTTCAATCCCGAAGTGAGAATTCCTGACGTTTAGCTGGAGCCATACGACCTTCTTAACCCCTTGTTTTCGACCGAGACTCGTCCGTCGGGCTAACTCTGTGCCCGGGCCCGGTTTTCATCTTCGATTCTACCTTCAGCCCCACGATGGACGGTTGCTTCTAACATTGTGATTATCAGGACAAGTGGTGTGTTATGATGAGCAAGTTCTCGTTCTCATTCCATACTTAATGGTCTAGGGTACCTCACCGGAGACTAGGCGTCAAATCCGTCCGGATAGAAACTCTTCAGTATATCTTTCCAACACCAACATGATTACAGTTGCAGTCGCTGGAGGTACAGGTGGGATCGGTCGAGCGATTGCAGAGGCTGTTAACCGGAAAGACAACTACCAAGTCAAGATTCTCAGTCGATCGGTTAGTCCCATTACCAATAACTACGCACCAGCGCTAAAGAGACTAGGCGAACTCGGCCCTGCAATCTCAAACTGGTATTGGTGTCCTTGAGGTGGATTACAATAACGTCCAAGACCTGACCAAGATCTTGGTGGACAACAAAGTCGACACAATAATTTCTAGTCTGTTTGTCACCACTGATGGCTCTCCTCAGGTAAACCTGGTCAACGCAGCTGAGGCGTCCCAGTACACCAGGCGTTTCATTCCCAGCATTTGGGGTATTCCCTACACGAGAACGTGCGTCCCCATAAATCTGCATGAAGATCGAACAAATAGGCACGAGCTGACAGGAGACGTCGCATTCCAGTCAGGTCGGTGAAAGAAATATGGACATCGGCAAGGCCAAGCTTGACGCAGTTGAGGCACTGGAGCAATCGTCTTTGGAGTATACCCTTTTCTACGTGGGCTATTTTCTCGACTTCTGGGGCTACCCTCGTGTCAAGTCATTCCAGCGCCAGAATATCATCGCCGTTGATATTGAGCACAAGAAAGCAGCGATTCCCGGGTCTGGCACCACACTAATCACATTCACGCACACCCTAGATGTTGCTGAATTTGTCGCTGCAAGCCTCGACCTCTCCAAGTGGGAACGAGAAAGTTATGTTGTCGGGGATACCATTACCTGGAATGAGTTTCTACACATCGCTGAGGGCGTGATTGGTAATTACGCATCGTTCTATCTTTTTCAATGAATCTTGAAAGCTAATCGATGACAATGAACTCAGGTGAAAAGTTTGAAGTGACCTACGATGACCTTGATACTCTCCGTTCGGGAAAAATTACCGAGCTGCCCTCGCACCCATCTCTTTACTCTCAGATCCCCAAAGAGCAGATCCAGGCTTTGTTTGCTACATTTGGCGTCTGGTTCGAGTCAGGTCTGTTTTACCTGCACCCAACAACAGAAACACTTAATGAAATGTTTCCACAAATCAAGGCCCGAACTGTAAAGGAGGTTATTACAGCGGGCTGGAGCAACAAGAAAGAGCAACACGAGCTGTGAGATAGTAACAATTAAATGCGAAGTGTCACGGTCCATTATATTCAGCACACCCATGATAAAGTTCCTAGAAATATAAGCTGCGTCTAGTAATCTTAGATCCGTGATACGAAGCCTCCCTCGTGCCCCATTTTTAAACTGTCTCTAAGGCCATGAGATAGAGATCTAGCAGCTACAAAAGAGTATGTTTAAGCTCAACTCTTTGTCATTAATAACCTCGTCAGCCTTTACATATGAGGTCGAGTGGATCAGTAGACTCAGTGCAGGTTCGTGACAGTCATAGAGAAGGGCGCAAGTTTGAGTCACTCAAACTAAATTATTCGGGCTACTCCCGCTCCCCGTTATGTAAATCAGAGTGAAACCGTCATGGCGTCTTGCCTAGACTACACGGTATATCACTAATCATAAGCCAGTGGCATGGATTTATTCTGAAAGCGGACTAGAAGGTTGGCGTGACTGAGTCGTCCTCGGTGCACGGGGCAATGAGTCTACCCGTATCAGATTTCTTAACGGATGTTGTGTTTCACAATCAAAATCACATCATGACTGACTCTATCTACCAACTGGACGTTTACCATTAGCGATACAGCTGGTTCAAGCTCGATCTCCGCCCGGACGGGTGAGCCAACGTCTCCATCCGCAAAAGAACCCGAAACTCCGTGTGCCCCTAATTACCATCGCTGAAGACATGTTATCACCAGAGTAGGTCGAGTTGATGTGCTCCGAAACGATCTGGAGTGGTTCTAGGCTGGCCATTTCCATTATAAAAACCTATAAGTATACGTTACAGAAGCAAAAATAGCCAAGTATCGTGCCAATACATTCACTCTTCACCATCCGCACACAAAATCATTAGACAGCTATACAATGTCTGCCTCATCTACTGTCCTCATCACGGGAGGAAACCGTGGCATCGGCAAAGGTTTTGTCAAAACCTTTCTTACCCGACCATTCTTCACTGTCATCGTTGCCGTACGCGATCCCGTCCATCCGACGTCAGTTTCCCTTAAAAGTCTACCAACCGGCGAGGGTTCAAAACTCATCGTCGTTAAGCTTGATTCCAGCATCGTCTCTGATGCTGCCCAGGCTGTCGCCACACTCAAGGAGGAGCATAACATCGTGTCCCTGGACATAGTGATTGCCAATGCAGGAATCGCAGAGAGCGGTGGTCTTGTCCGTGACACCACGATTGACAACATCAATAAGCACTTTCAGGTGAATACAATCGGCCCGGTAGCCCTTTTCCAGGCTACTGCCGATCTGCTCAAGGCGAGCACAGCTGGCAAGCCCATCTTTATCGCCATCTCCACCCTCATTGGCTCCATCACATCAATGGAGCTTCTGGCAGGGTTCGCCCCGACTCAGAGCCCCTATGGTGGCAGCAAGGCGGCTCTGAACTGGTTTATACGACGCCTGCACTTTGAAGAGCCTTGGCTGATTAGTTATGTGTTCCATCCTGGCCTGGTGGAAACCGACCTCGCTTTCTCCGCAGTCAAGGACTCCTCGCTAAACCTTGCCGACCTCGGAGCCATTTCGGTCGAGACCAGCGTTGAAGCTATGGTCAAGGTCATTGATGGAACCACTAAGGAACTTAGCGGAACGTTCCAGAATAACGATGGTACTACGCTGCCCTGGTAGACACGGCTCAACGAGCCTTGCATTCAATGACGGAGACATGTCTCCATCATGACGAGTACAGGGGTGAGGAAGGCAGGCAAATAATACACGGCGAAACATGGATGTGTTTACGTTTCTAGTCAGATAGATTGATAGAACAATGCTGTACCCCAAAGCTCACCAACAGGATCCGTGAACACAAAAATACAATAGATTTCCAAAACTGTCACCGATTGGTTTCGCAGATGTAGAGTACGAAAGGAAGAGGATGGCGTGTAGGGTGTTTTGGCGTGCCAGGCAAATGATTGAAGGTCTGACTGGTTGGTGGCATGCTAGTTTAATCCCTTAGTTCGAAAATGAGTCTATGGGACGCAGTGACATGGATGGCATTTGGTTCGCATCTCTATCTCCCTCTTCCTTGACTTATCTAAAGCGTGTACACAAGCTTCTTGCCCTTTACCACTCCCGCTCTCATCATATTCAACCCTTCAATGACTCCAGCCAATCCCTCACCCCTCTCGTTAACGGTGAAGTTATGGACCTTGAATTTGCCTTCTTTATATAAGCCTTCAGCAAGTGCCCAAAACTTCTTTCCGAACTCAAAGTCGTCTGGTATCGCGGGAACGGGTTGTCCAAAGACAAACTCTTCACCGATGGCTGTGTATGCCAGCGTGGACTTGGGCGTGACCTTGTTATTGAGCGATGTCACTTTGTCGGCAGGTATGGGGAGAAGCGAGGTGTAGATGCCACCTTCGTCGCTCAGCGCGCTGACCGTTATAGTCATGGTGGGTTCCTTGGCGATACAATCCAGCGCATGCTTGATCTTTCCTCCACTCGCCTGCTTGATATCCTCGGCCACTGTCGTAGATGCATAATCGAAGACGGCATCGGCCCCTAGGGACTTCACGTAGTCAAAATTAGCAGGTGAGGCCGTGGCATAGACCTCCAGCCCCGAGAGCTTGGCGAACTGAATGGCGAGTGCTCCAGTGGAGGTACTTCCTCCGTAAATCAATACAGGAAAGGGGGTTACTGCAGGCGCATCGGGAGTTGGAAGTCCAAGGCTCTGGTACAACGCCTGTCCCACAGTCGTTATGCCAACGCCAAGCGTTGCTGCCTCCTCGAAACTAACGTGGTCAGGGATCGACAGCGACAAATCTCCCTTGGCGGTGATGTGTTCGCCAAAGGTACCATCTTCATGATGCGCTGCATTCGCGCCATGAGCGAACCCAGCTACCCGGTCTCCCTTCTTGAGATTTTTGGCCACACCATCACCAACTTCTTCCACAACGCCGGCGTAGTCGCATCCAACACGTGCACCAGGCGACGGAAAGTAGTCAATGTGAAGGATGTCGGTGGGATTTAGGGCGACGGCCTTAACAGCTACAATGACATATCCGTCACGAAGCTTAGGCAAGGGTACCTCGACAGGCTCGGCTGTACCTTGAGAGGCAATGACAATGGCGTGATCAGACATGGTGATAAGGGGGAAGAAACAGATGAGTTGTCAAAGCGGAAGATACATGAATATCACACAGTTAAATACAGAGAAGAGCGGGGGCTTTTGGAAAGGGAGCTTCAACACGATTTATAAGCGTCAAGATGGACCAACATGAGGCAGGTAGCTCGCAAGTCAACCGAAGATCTGTCTGGAAGGTTCGTCCTCTTTTGTCGGACGATGTGGTAAGATAACCCGTTCCTTGATGTACATCTAGACTGGCCACTGGATACCTGCCTAGCAGAGTAACATTTGATGATTCATAAGGTACTTGAAAGAGGGGTGTTCAAGTGAGGACTGCATTAAATGGTTATGTGATTATGTGATAGGGTACTGCAGCGTTCAAGCCACTCTAGCATGATATTGGACATGGAGTCGGCGCAACCTAGGTCCGATTATAAAATGCGTCTGTTCCTTAGTTTAAGCTAAATTTTTAGTTCAGTCCCACTATGTATTAAATACGCGTATAGAAGCATCCTATACACAATCCATGTCCTAAACAAACAGAACCCACCTTTCCCGCATTTGCCAAACAATGACTGTGGCTTACCCTGGCCTTTTTTAGCTTTGACTAGGCTACTTTACAGGCATAGTTTATTCTGAATACTAATCAGAAATTAAATATTCATAACTCATGCTCAGTGGTGCTATCGGCACAATATCTGCTAATTGCAACTGTACAAAATGAACCTGCACCGCTTTTGAAGACTTGGAATAACCATAGGATTTCGCAGTAAAGTATCAATGTCCAATTTGATATTGCTCTATTCTAAGTAAATCAGAAAAGAACAACAGTTGGATTAGTGAAACTGATAGTTAGATAATGGTTATTGAAGCTCTGTTCCTTTTGTGTTTTATCCTGATGATGTCTCGGCTTCCCCTATAGTTATCGCTGTCTTTCGCATTATCAAGTCACAAGATTCAAAATCGACCGTCTGCCGATATCAGGCGGTATTCGAGATGCGCCGCCTCCGCCTCCTCAGTAAGTTCTCCGCTGATAAGCTATACCAGTCCGCAAAGTCCGCTTCAGCAGGAGCACGGCAGAGTCTCAACTACATAGTACGAAAGGCAGTGGCATAAAGCATACAAGTGACCTCCCTTCACTTCATTTGGCCTGGGAGCCACTGTTAATAGCCTACAATATCTACCTTCAGCCCGCACTTGACCTTGTCTGCCTTGGAGACACCATCAAGACCAAAGAGTCACTCAATCTAACACAATGTCATACAAAAGTGTTGTTCTTCTTGGCGTGAGTTTTTCTGGAACATTAAAGCCGAGGAAGTGTCTAACAATCGACAGGCCAGTGGCAACCTGGGAGCATTGACTATCCCAGTTTTTCTCAGGTCGAACCTGGAAGTTACTGCAATTGTCCGCACGACCTCTGAGGCTACGTTCCCTGACCCGATTACTGTGATCAAGAGCGATTTCAGCATCGGTTCTCTCAAGGGGATCTTCAAAGGGAAAGATGCTGTTATTAGTTTCCTCCCTATCGTCTCCCTGGCTGAGCAAACTGTCGCTATCGAAGCGGCTATCGCTGCTGGTGTGAAGAGATTTGTTCCTAGCGAGTATGGATCTGACTCTAGCGTAAGTATTTCTTATTTTGATCACATCTGAACTATCAACTCCGAATTGCTAACTTGTCTAGAATCCAGCTGTTGTGGCTGCCGTGCCTTTCTTTGAGGCCAAGAAAAAGTATCTGGATTATTTAAAGACCCAAGATGCCATTACCTGGACAGCCTTGATTACTGGGCCATTGTTTGATTGGGTAGGTTCCTTTGTCTCATAACTTCATAACTGCGACATTAACGCAGTTTACTTGTAGGGCCTTCCCTTAGGCGTTTGGGGGTTTGACCTAGCTAATAAGAAAGCTCAACTGATTGACGGAGGCAAGACCAAATTCACCGCCAGCAATGGAGAGCAAGTCGGGCGTGCGCTAATAGCTATTCTCGCCAATCCTGTCCAAACGGCCAACAAGCTCGTTTCTATCGAGTCCTTCACTACCACCCAGCTGGAAGTTCTCGAGGCTTTTGAGAAAGCCACTAGCTCCAAATGGGAAAGAGTTGAGGTGTCTGCTGATGTGATAAGAGCGGAGGCCTTCAAGCTCCTCGGCGAGGGCGATATCATTGGCGGAGGTTCCAAGTTGATCGGGGCACTCGTCTTTGGCAAGGAAGGTTTAGAAGACCATACGCACCTAAGTACCGCCCAATGGCACAAAGACCTGGGACTCTCTGTAGAAACGGTCGAAGAGACTGTCCAGCGCGTGCTTGACGGCCAACCATGAACTATAGGTAGACTTGTCGTGAGTGAACTCATAACTATACTATACTATACTCTATATACTTATACGTTAGAAGTAGCGTTCAAGCTTTCGGTCGCGCGCACGAGAATAAAGAACATAGTAATTTTCCCACGATAAGAGCGATAACACATGAACTCAAAAAGTGCCCACGATCTACAGGTGTCTGTCCCAAACATAGTCATAAAGAATGTACAAACCTTGTTAGTTTCTGAGACTATTCCCTCCTTCGTAGAACATCGAACATAGCTTTCGACTCGCCCATGCTCAGGGATCAACCTGACAGCGCAATAATAAATAGGTTTGCTACCGGTAGAACGAGCAACTCAACCAGTCGAATGCAGTGGGTGACAACCTTCTAAGAATTGATTAGTTCTCGACATAGACTAGACTAGCTCCCATAGTGGATCGGAGGGTCGGAAAGATTAGTTAACAAGCCGCATCGGACTGACACTCAGCCCGACCCAACTTGGTTTCCTCTGATTTGTAAAACCACAACTATCGGTGACCTACTGTTCCCCGTAGATGGCAAATACAACCGATGCTTGAACCTAGGCACGCGAATAAGATGATTAGTGTTCATAGACCGCTACGTGCCAAAACAGCCCGTCTCCGTACTGTAAAAGTGGGCAGATCGTTAATCGTGTTCCATCACGTATACTCCGCCCGCCGGAATAGCGCGGCGTTCGCGGATTCTGGGATTTCTGGGAATTCTTCTCATTACATATCGAACTATCACATTAATAATTCACCTCCTGTCTCATATATAAGCGCATTTCTGTTTGCTCAAGGAAAGGTTGTATCTCAATACTTTGCCTATCACTACGCGTTCAACATCACTTCGTCACGCACATAAACACCCTATTTCGTGTTCTACATAAGCTAAGATGAGTTCTCTAAGCAATCCCGCGGTTCCTAAGGGCTCCACTGTCCTTGTCACCGGTGCCAACGGCTTGTTGGGTTCCCACATTGCCGACCAGTTCCTTGAGTACGGCTACAAAGTCCGCGGTACCGTTCGAGACATAAAGAAGAACGCTTGGCTCCAAGCTACCTTTGATGAAAAACACGGAAAGGGTAACTTTGAGCTTTTTGAAGTTGCCGACTTGACGAAGGATGGCGCGTTCGACGAAGCTGCCAAAGGTACACTGAGCACTGAAAAGGTCTGTGAGAGTTTTGTCATAAGTAACTAACTCTCGTGATAGGTACCGCCGTTGTTGCACACACCGCCAGTATTACGAGCTTCTCGGCGGATCCCAATGCTGTAATCCCACAGGCCATTGCCTTTGCTCTAAACGCTCTCAAGTCGGCTTACAATGAGTCTTCTGTGAAGCGATTCGTTTTGACTTCGTCCTCGTCTGCAGCTGTTCTCTCAATTCCGGGCGCACCCAGCGTTAAAGTGACTGAAGATAGCTGGAACGATGCAGCTGTTAAGGCTGCGTGGGCTGATCCTCCCTATACTCCGGAGCGAGGTGGGATTGTCTATGCCGCCAGTAAAACAGAGGCTGAAAGGGAGGTCTGGAAGTACCACAAAGAAAACCGCAGTAGACGCCCCGACTTAGTCGTCAACGCAGGTCAGAGACATCAACTCACGAAAGCATACGTACCAGCTGACATGGCCAGTTTTGCCCAACTTTAACTTCGGCAAATCGCTCGATCCAGCGAACCAAGGACACGCCAGTAGCTCTGCTCTCCCCGCTGCGCTATGGCAAGGTCAGGTGACACCTTTCCACCACATGATAGTGCCACGTATGCATCTATGCTTTCCTAAGATGAAAATGGTAATACTGATCAGTGTTTAGAGTACTACATCAACGTCCAAGATACCGGTAGGCTGCACGTTGCGGCCGCCATCTTCAACCACGTCAAGGATCGGCGAATTTTTGGCTTTGCTGGACGCTTTAGTTGGGATGAAATATTGGATATCCTACGAAAGACCGCGCCTAGCAAGACATTCCCTGAAAATTTCTCTGGCGGATCAGACCCCAATGAGATTGTTGCACGCGACGAGGCCGAGCAGTTGCTGCAAGAATTGGGGCGTCAGGGCTGGGTAGGCCTTGAGGAGACTATTCTAGCCAATATTGCAGACTTGCGGGACTCTTAACTTTACTTTAGTATCTAGACTAGAAAAGCACTGCGTTTTTTGTTTTTGACCTACAACTGTCTATCTGGTAACTACTGTCGTATGGCAGGTGATGAACTACGGGATGGTCTTGAAAGGTTGGCCACGACTAGACCAGATGACCCTAAAAGGAAGAAGGAATAAAGCTTAGAGCCTCTCAATAAAATCTCACGCTTCTCAATTCTCTACCTAGCCTGACCAATCAGACTAATCAGCTACATCCCGTAGGGCAGAGCTGTAAGCTGAGCTGGCTGGAGGCAAGTAAACTTTTAGTAACAATGTAAAATAGTACTGGATTATTACTAACTCCATCCGCAAGGGGGAATCAGGTAGTGTCTCAGGTAGAGGTTCGTTCCAGCACGTTATTTCCAGGTTGGGGAGTTGAAGAAAACGGTGTCCTGAAAGAAGTTAATGCAGGTTATACCTGAGGGCTTTAATCTAGAACACATTCTTAGCAGCTAACATAAGCAAACCAAATTTGCTCTGTTACGTACTGAAGTTCATCTTTTTCACCCTCTGGATAAGGCTTGAATCGGAGTGTCTACAATAAATTCCCGTAATTACGCCTCTATCTCCGGCAAATAAAGTTAGCGGCATAGTGCGGCGCATTGCGGCATTCAAGGCGCACGTAATTAGCTATCGGACATTTCACGATTTTTGTTAAAATAGAGTTTATATTAAGTTACTACTGTAAATAGCTCTGTATTTCTTCAGATTAAGAGTGTTTTCAGTCACTTAGAATTACTTATTGTATTTTAGATGGAGCAGATGACAAGTGCGATCATAGTGCTAAGTAATGCCGCATTTGCCGCAGGTTGTTAGCCGCAGAGAACAACACCAATATATAAGGGGACAAGGAAAGGCAAACTAGAGAGGAAGAAAGTTCTCTACACCAGGAAAGTGACATCAGTACCTTCATTTCTTCTCTTCCCCTTTCACATTGTGTTTTCATCTAAAATGGCCAATACCAACACCAAACCCATCATCGTCATTGTCCACGGCGGCTGGCAGCGCCCGAAGCAGTACCATGCACTTGCGGATGGCCTTGTCGAGAGAGGCTTTGACGTGCTGCAGCCGGAGAATGCCTCTGCCGGAGCTGAAGTCTCGCAGATCAAGGGCAAGACATATTTAGATGATATTAGTACTATCCACAAGATCATCGAGGGCCCTTTGGCTGCCGGTAGGGAAATCGTCCTTGTCTGTCACAGTTATGGTGGTATTCCCGCTTCAGCTGCTGCAGAGGGATACCAGGTGCACGAGAGAAGAGAGAAAGGCTTGTCTGGAGGTATCAGGCATATTGTCTACCTAGCAGCTGCCGCATTGCCAATGAAGGGACTATCCCTTTTGGCCGCTATCGGAGGTTCCTATCCCTCTTGGATGGAAAAACAGGTACATTCAACTTTCTGACATTGCCGTAACTTGGATATTTTGAAGTTAACAACTTGGAAAGGGGGATGTCATCAGCATCAATGAGAATGCCAAAGATACCTTGTTTAACGACTGCGATCCAGATACAGCAGAGCGTCTTCTTACTGGTTGTGTTTATCAGAGTACCTCGAGTCTTGAGACACCATGCACGTTTGCGGCCGTTGACGTCGCAGTGCAAAAGACATACGTTGCTTGCGAGCTTGACAACGCTATGCCGCTCGAAGCGCAGCTAGGCATGGCTGGTGCGCTTGGTGAAGGAACGAATGTTATCAAAGTCCAATCAGGTCACAGTGTGTATCGAAACCCGAGGGTGTTGCCAGACTTGCTAGATGCGATTGGAAAGGCAGCAGGCAATTAGAGTAATGATTATAGACTTCAGTTGGCACTCTAGCTCTCGGTTAAAATCCACGTTGTTATCTGTCTCATGCCTTGCATCTACCGCCATCTTTCAAAAGATTCTAGCTTTTTCTTTGAACCCTTTCACTAAGTCCTCTGACTCTATACCTGCCCACTTTACTTCCAGGACCTAAGTTTATTATGCTATGTAAAGCGCAAAGCTCTGGACCGAGGTTTAGCCAAAAGGCTTGGTTGATTCTTCCTTCTCGCTGCTTCGAACGTGGGGTAAGAGGCAAAATGTGGGGTATAATACAATTGTTCGTTTCACCAGGTTAGATAGACCGCATAGCAGAATAGACTCACAGGTTCACATTTTGCTCATACTCTTTCTTCTTGAACCATCAAATTCGAAATGTCGCCAGCCAAAAAGCTTCCGGCGGCTAGCGGTTCGGTAGATGTTGTGCTGCTTGACGGAGGCGGCTTTACCACGACAGACGATACGCGTATCCACTCCGACGGACACAATAAACCTTATTACCTCTACGACTGGTGCTTCTATATCCACCATAAACTTACAGGGAGAAGAATTTTGTGGGATCTAGGTATCAGCAATGTTAGTGATTAGATTGCTAGCATAATAGACGCGCCTAATCTTGTTAATTAGGATCGTAACTTATACACGCCATTTATCTTGAACTACCACTGGCCCAGTTGTAATCCCGTTGGGCCTCGTCGCCCTCTTTTGGATCAGCTTAAAGATCTCGGAGTTAAAGCAGACGCAATTGACGTTGTTATTTTTAGGTACCTATCTCCGCCATTCCTTGTGTGAGATAGCAACCACATTGTCCAACGAAGGGTTCCCGAACCGAATTGTTACTAATGAAGAATACGCAGCCATGCGCACTGGGATCATTGTCGTCCACTTAAGCACGATTTCCCAAATGCGAAAATCCTGTTCGGCCCAGGTACTGCAGCACATTGCTCTCCCGGACACATGCAGCATGGCAAAATCCAGCCGATGGTCCAGTGGGACTCTCGCTTCTTCGGCGATAGAAATATTGCCACAAACCCTTTCACTGAGCTGAACGGACCTTGGAAGCTTTGGGGGCCCTTTGAAAGTGCAATGGACTTTTTAGGTGATGGCAGCCTCTGGGTAGTGCAGGCACCGGGTCATATGGCGGGGAATCTGGCTGCGTGTGCGAGATTGGAGTCCGGAGAGTATGTACTTCTGGCAAGCGACTGTTGTCACTCGAAGTGAGTCATCTCCAATTTTCCCGTGGTTCATAAATTGACAGGGTATGAACCTAAAATAGGAGCATTTTTCTTGGTACACGTGGGATAGCCAACATCGTTGGGCCTGACGGATCGCGAATCTGCCTTCATGAGGACCTTGATGCTGCCTTGGACACAATTGGTCAATTGAGGAAAGCGGTTAATGACTATGGGATGCACATTGCTATGGCCCATGATGCAGAATTCATCAAGGATGGAACAGATGGCGTTTTGATGTCCCTCTTGCATCCGTTGTTCGACAGTGCATGCCTGGAAAGAATCCGAGCTCATGAACAGCCATAATGACATCTTCAATCAGCTGCAAATCAGTGCGATTTTACTCTCATATAAAGAACCAGATAGTTTATGGCTACTCAATCAAATTGAAATTCGAAACTCACACCTCCGTAGTAAATGTGAACCAATGACTGCCGCAACATGCTAATTAACGCCCTCTCAGACGTCATCGTCAGACACAGAGTAGTTCATCGCATAATTGCATCAGACCCCAGATGGGGTAAGTGGACCTGGAGTAATATGTCCCTTATGCTTTAGATTGTTGGGGGTTGTTTTGACGTGGGGTAGTATACTGCTGGGCCGGGGTGTTATATGCAGTATATCTGTACCTGGGCGTAAATATTGGACTTGATGGTTTCATAGACTATCCTTAGTAGTTTGTACAGTTTTGAAACATGGCATTAGTCGGATATACTGGTGCTCTTTTGCTCCTCGCAGCATGGATCGGCTTTACCATCTCAATTCGCACGCGACAGCGCGGAATACCTATCCCAGGTCCTAAACGAGTACCATTACTGGGCAACACACATCAGCTTGGTTCCAACCCGCAGCGCCAGCTACAGCGTTGGGCTAAACAGTTTGGCGATGTTTTCAGTATCAAACTTGGGTTGGAAACTTGGATATTCTTCAACGACCCAACAGATGTTCGCGAGATCTTCGACAAGCAATCGGCGGTCACGTCAGGAAGGATGCCACAGCCAGTACTGTCAGGCATCCTTTCAGGCGAAAATAGACTATTGTTGCTGACATATGGCGAGAAGTGGCGTAAGATGAGAGCTATCGTTCATAAGTCGCTCACGCCTAAAGCTTCGAGCACCTACAAACCCGGCCAGGAGTTTGAGGCAAAGCAGCTGATACATGATATTGCCACCGATAATGGGGATCAGCAGAGCTTCTACATGCATGTACGACGATACACAACATCGGTAGTGCTACTCAGTACGTATGGTCTCCGTGTACCATCCTGGGTGAGTCATCTTTACTGTTCATGCAAAAGTCCAATAGGAACTGACGAGGGGCGATATTACCTGTACAGGACTGTGAAGATATTCGAGAGATTTATCAAGTCCTCAACGACTTTTCGCAGTGCGCCCAGCCAGGCGCCTACATCGCCGACACTTTCCCCATGCTCGACCAGCTCCCCAAAGCCCTCCAGTGGTGGCGACCTAGTGCAGAGGCTGCTTTCGAAAGACAGAAAAAGACATGGATGCGGTATTGGAACAGGCTACAGGCCTTGCTCAAGGATAACCGTGCTCCAGAGTGTTTCGTGAGGCAACTTGTCGAGACAAATATCGAGAAACAGGGTATCTCCGAAGTGGAGGCCTGCTTCGCCGCAGGTTGTAAGTTTTGACGTGCGACTTTTTATGCACCTGAAAGATACTAATATTTGTCACCAGCCATGATCGAAGCAGGTTCCGAAACGACATCGTCGGCCCTCAACAGTGCTATCTTATTCCTGTCTGCCCACCCTAACGTCCAAGAGCAAGCAAACGAGGAGATTAGTAGGGTTGTTGGCGACGCACGTTCCCCTACATTCGAAGACGAAGACGAGCTTCCCTACATACGAGCCCTCGGCAAAGAGATACTTCGCATCAGGCCAGTCACAAACATCGGAACGCCGCATTATACTACGGCCGATATTGAATACAAGGGTTATCATATACCTAAGAATACGGTTGTCTGCATGAGTCAGTACGTGCTGCACTTTGACGAGAAGCGTTGGAAGGATGGTGGCAAGGCGTTCGATCCGTCACGATACTTGAGCTATCCGCATAAAGCCGGAGTGTACGCTGCATCTAAAGATGCCAACGGCCGCGATCACTTCGACTTTGGTGCTGGTCGTCGTATTTGTCCTGGGATGCATCTGGCTGAGAACAGCCTCTTCATCACGCTGGCCAAGATCTTGTGGGCATTCCGTATTGAGCCTGGCCAGGGACCCGATGGAGAGAACCTACCCGTTGATCTTTCGGATGAAGCTTACGAGCCTGGTGTCAACACCCTGCCAAAGCCGTTCAAAGCCCGATTCGTGTCGCGAAATGAGTCGCGAGCCAAGGTTTTGCGTGAGGAGTGGACACAAGCGGAACATGACGGGTTTATGCTCGGGCATGTCAAGGTGGACAACAAGGGTGTAGTTGTAGAGTAGTATTATCAACGAAGAGCATCACCCATATGTAGAGCACTGTGATACCTAGGTGATGCATGCCGAAATCGTATCTCACCGCGCGCGTGTGCCTGTGTTTATGTAGCGTCCTCTCGTCGCTGTCGGATACTTGGTGCTGTCCGTCGGACACTCGGGATTGAACATACTGGACCAATAACAAGCATTGCTTATTCGTTAATCGACGGGTTCTGGATCGCTCCATTAACCATGACCCCGGTTCCCCTCAATCTTTAGCTGACTACGTTCTGAATAAGTGAACTAATTTAGCTCGGCTGCTACTCCCCAGGCCCTTCCCCGCGTTTTGCCTTGAACTTTGATCCTTCAACCCATTTCTCGTCATTTCCAGGGTCAATGATCCTCACCACAGTGGCCTCACGTCTGCATGTCGTCAATCGTTGAGATCAGTGAGACTGTCGCTGCTGTAGGTGTAACACGAAGGGGTCGCCCTCGTCGTCAGTACAAGTGCGCGTTCTGCCAGAAGGTCTTTAAGCGTAGCGAGCATTGCATTCGCCATGAGCGTACGCACACGCAAGAAAAGCCTTTCGACTGTCGCTACTGTAGCAAATCTTACTCACGGAAGTACGTCGCACGTTTCATTGATTGTTTCTGTATTGATTGACTCTTTGTTAGGGATCTCGTAACAAGGCACGAGAAGACGCTGCATGCCCAGGCTCATCAGCAACGGCTGCGGCGAGAACGAGAAGACGACCAAGACCAAGACCCAGACACCGAACACGTCGCTGAGCAAGTCAACGTAGCGTACAATGCCGCTGCAAGGCCTTTAACTTTGGGGACACCGCCCGATGATGAGCCTGAATCCGATCAAGAACCCGAAGCCCAGAGTAAGAATGCTTCAATGGGAAAGCCACTGTCACCTGACAATCAGGTTGCCTTCTCCCTCTCACCGTCTTCTTCCTCCTCATCAAATATGACAGTATTAAATGGACGTGGCGTGTCTCTGGCCGACCCGGCTCACAACGCCATGATACAAGCTCATATAACATCAGATTCTGCGAATAATAGCCACTCGAATCCCCGCCCACCAACCGCGTTCGCCACCGACTCTCACACATTTACCATGGCTTCACCACCCAACTAGGACTCTAATAGCATCATATTCAATCCTCATAATGGACATCAATCTCTCCCAGATATGATTGATGTAGATATCACCAGCGGTCTACACCTCGATGTCGATGTACAAATGTCAGAAGCTGTTGGGGATGGCAACCTGAACCAACAGCAGATTCAACAACCTTCAACCACTGCCGAGCGGGACCCGACACAGTTTTTCTTCTCGCCAATGGCTTCATTCGACATCGATCTTTCCGCTTTCGCATTCTCGCCCATACCCAATCAGCCCAATCAGGATCGCAATCACGACTCATCCAATTCGCAGGCAAATGAAATTGAAGGAGTACGACAACTCTCGGCAGATATAAACCACGTTTTTCCCAGCTGGCCCAAACTCGCACCAGACCCATTGCCTCTATTTGGGGTCCCTCCCCAGCCCACGAATGAACAGCATACCACCAAATCTCATAACAGTCATGGCCTGCCTCTGTTACAAGACCAGCGACAAGCTTATGTATGCCCTAATCTCGATGGCTTTGCGTATGAATCTATGAAAAACGATTTACTCAGCCGCCAGACGAGTTTGAATGTCAACGTCGAAATTCCTTCTGCAAAGGTCTGCCAGGGATTTTTGTCTACCTATGTCACAAGCTTCCATGGCCATCTGCCCATCATTCATATGCAGTCGTTTTCACCCATCAATACCCCCAGCCCTTTACTATTGGCTATGTGCAGTATTGGTGCCCTTTATCGCTTAGATCGTCGTCGTGCAAGGAAACTGTATGATGTGGCAACAAGGTCACTTGTAACAGTAAGTTAGCTGCAGTCATGTCCAAAAGAGTGTTCTAACCATTCCATCACAACAGGTACCTCGTCCACCACAAGATAGTGATATTACCGTCGTTAAAGACTATTGTCTTTGGTACGGGCAAGCCAGGCTGCTGCTTAGTTTTTATGCTGTTATGAGTGGTGATAAGGACCTAGTCTTGGACACCATGCATCAAAATGGGTTCTATACTCTGGTGAGTAGGAAGAGTGAATCTCTACGTTCATGGGTAATCTCATACGAACGCCGTGCTAACGCGTCTGAAATAGCTTTACAGTAAAACAAGAACCGCCCTAGGAGGAAACACTGCAGATTCAAGCCGCATCACTTGGCAACAGTGGATAGAACGGGAATCCTGGAAACGATTACTCGGGGCTATGTTTATGATAAGTACTCTTACAATGGTTCTGTTTGATGTCAACCCCGGTTTCAACGCCACTCAGGATCTCGATTTTGAAGCGTTCCAAGATGAAGCTATGTGGGACGCTGCGACTCCCAACGAATGGCGGCAGATACGGACGAGTAGCCTCAACAAGCATCAGCAACAGTGCCACACGATGAAAGACGTACTCATAGATGTCATGCACAAGGGAAGATATCATGGAGATACGACACCATACCGAGTATCGGCTTTCGCGGCTCTCATTCTCATGCATGGTGTAGTGGTACAGATGTGGCAAAGATTTCAAGTCTCCCATGCCATGTTATTGATTACCGATCCAGACTTCCTAGGTTCTTCTTTGATAGGTAGCGCAATGACGACTCTAGCGAGATGCAACGCCTTTTTGAAGAGTGCCGGAAGCGAGCAGGGAGGGATAGACTCAGAAGCCAATGAGGAGACCTCACTGATTTTCAACTGTCAAGCGGTCTTGCGAATCGCCTATATCAGACTTTTCAAGCCCACGAACCCTTCGAGTCGAATCAGTCTGATAAGCACAGATCCTGCTGAGATGGACGAGGCCATCATTTCCTTTGTTACTGACGAGATTGAACGCTCTCCACAAATGCTCAGCGCTGTTACAAAGTGCTTCGAAGGATTGAGGATACCTGTGAAACTTGGTACAATGTTGGTTCGTAAAACCGCTGCGTTCCGTTGGAGTGTTGATCATGCTATCGCCGGATGGGAGAGCGGTACGTTTTTCTGGTCTTTTCCTTGGTATCTAACCCGATTTTCTAATAATGCTTTAGCCCAACTAGTCACTCGATGGATCCATTCTGTCGAGGTCGCAAACCTAAATGGTGTTCCACCCAGCCCCAAAGAACAGAAGCTCCTTGAACTTGTGAAAGAAACCCTGGAGGAAGCTGAGTGCGATCTTGACGAAAGTCCCTCCCTGGCAGCTGGAGTTGCTAGGACATGGGGTTGGTTTCTACGGGATGTAAGTATTGCTCTATCTAAATCACTTCACCCCGGTGTTGTGTATCTTATACTAATGACCGTGGGAATCTCTAGGTATGGATATGGGACATCACTCCACGGATGGGTGCAGCTCTTGAGCAGTTGGCTAAAGCCTTTGAAGATGCCAGAAGAGACAATCGGCGGCCACCCCCAGCAGCGTCTATTGGGATGTCGGGAATATGAAAATGCGAGAGGGTAGTTAGGGTGAGGCGTTCGGCCATTCGAGAAAATAATCCGACCCAGATGGAACCTATGTATAATATACCACAATGTTTGGTTTATGAAAGGGAGATATAAGATATTGTTCCTGGTGCAGGTGCCTGTGACCCCACACTGCTATAGGTGTAAGAGTGTGTTTTGTTGCTCTGCCATAACAGCCATGCCCATTTCCAAGCCTCATACCATGCCATGTTATCGAGGCTAACTAAGATAAGATGGAGAAGATAGTCCCCACGAACTATTAGTCAATCCAGTCGAAAGCGTCGAACTCTCCAGGCTGAACACCCCGCTATACGGAGGCTCTACATGCATCATCTGATGTGGAGGCTAAAGGTGAGGATTGCACAAAGACTGTTTGATGTGGGGGGCAAGATGTTGGGATACTATAAGTATGATACCTTATCGTGATACTCAGAGATTATCACGACAGTGATATTGTATCTTAATTGGTTAACAATTAATCGGCATCTCATTAAGCAAGACCTTCGATCATAGATTTGGCTCAGCAGAACAATAACCGAATTTTTCAACAACGAGTAGTCATGGGGACTCCTCAAACCCTCGAAGGCTTGAAAGGCTGGGACCTTCTAGCCATATTGTTTCTTCTGGGCTACCTGGTTTTCAAGATATTATTGAGAAACAGCATACACCACTTAAATCACGGAACCGCTAAACATGATATCGAATCTGGTCTGGACGATTCGAGGAATTTTGTCAAAATAATGGATGATGAGAAGAAAAATTGCGTCATTTTTTACGGCTCTCAGACCGGTACGGCGGAGTCGTATGCGAATCGTCTGGCGAAAGAGGGCAAAGCCCGGCTTGGGCTCGAAACCATGGTAGCCAACCTGGAAGACTATAATTTCGAGAATTTGGATGAATTACCCAACCATAAAGTTGCCATGTTTGTCTTGGCTTCAGATGGAGAAGGGGAACCTACAGATAACGCCCGAGACTTTTACAACTTCATCGATACGACACCCTCTTTCACCAAAGGCACATCACTCTCTCAACTTCAATATACCGCCTTTGGGCTAGGTAATAAGACTTACGAGCACTATAATGCCGTGATCAGAAGAGTCGTCAGTGTCCTTGACGCTCTCGATGCTTGTAGGATTGGTCAAGTTGGAGAGGCAGACGATGCTGCGGGGACTACGGAAGAAGACTTTCTTGCGTGGAAAGAAACCATGTGGGCAGCCCTGGCCTCTCAAATGAGCCTCACCGAAGTTGAGAGCTCCTACGAACCAACTTTCCAAGTCGTCGAATCTGAAACTCTCACAAATGAGTCTCCTGAAGTCTACCGTGGAGAGCAGAACGAAGCCCACCTTTCTGGTGGATTAAAGGCACTTCACGGGCCATTTGGCAGTCACAACCCGTGTATTGCTCCTATCGTGGCCTCGCAGGAACTTGTACCGTCAGAGCGAGGTACGCGCAAGTGCATTCATGTTGATGTGGATATCAGCAGCACCGGACTTGTCTACGAAACAGGCGACCATTTGGCCGTATGGCCCTCAAACTCTAACCCAGAGGTCGATCGTATTCTGCAAGTGCTGGGTCTCTATGAAAAGAGACATGGTGCTGTTGAAGTCACCAGTCGACACTCCACAGCTAGAGTCCCCTTCCCGACACCGACAACATACGATAGCATTATGCGATACTACCTGGAAATATGCGGCCCTGTGTCACGTCAGCTACTGGCTGATCTCGCCCCATTTGCACCCAGCAACACTGCTAAGGAGCGACTGGCTAGGATCAGCAGTGATAAGGACCTCTTTCACTCAGAAACTCATTCCTCTAACCTCGCTAGAGTGTTGCAGCGTGTTGGAGATGGTGCTATCTGGTCTCAGGTACAATTGTCGATATTGTTTGAAAGCATCCCCAGACTACAGCATCGTTTCTACTCCATATCCTCGTCTCCACTCGTACAACCAACAACTGTGTCCATCACCGTGGCGGTCAACTGTGAGGTTGTTTCCTCTCGTCAGGTTCAAGATCCATTTTGCGGAGTCGCCTCTAACTTTCTACTCGCTTTACACTGTGCCCGCGCAGGCGAGTCAGCCTCTCAATCTCGGGCAATTTCGTACCAAGTGGACGGACCTCGGCATCGATACCCTGGAGGACGTCTCCCAGTTCACATACGACATGCTAACTTCAAGCTACCCAAGGACCCCTCACGGCCGATCATCATGGTGGGACCTGGAACGGGAGTAGCCCCATTCAGAGGCTTCGTTCAAGAACGTGCCGCAATGGCGAGAAGCGGGGTTTTGATTGGTCCAATGCTGTTATTCTTTGGATGCAGACGGCAAGACAAAGATTTCTTGTACCAAGATGAGTGGATTGTGAGTTGATAATTGGCACTCTTCGGATTAGAATGCGACGAGGCTAACAACAGACGTTTAGAACTACCAATCTGAGATGGGTGAAAAGTTCAAGCTCATCACAGCGTTTTCGAGAGAGGCAGCGGAAAAGGTTTACGTCCAGCACCGGCTTAAGCAGGCCTCAACTGAGGTCTACGAGCTTTTACAGCAAGAAGCACACGTGTATGTTTGCGGTGATGCTGCAAGGATGGCTAAGGACGTAAGCCATACTTTGACTGAAATCATAGCGGAAGGGCGTGGTGTGGGGTTCACTGAGGCCGAGGGGGTACTAAAGCAAATGAGGGTAGAGAGCCGATATCAAGTATGTCTTTCTGATCAAATGCCACTACTTGGACAATATTCTAACGCAATCCGCCAAACAATCAGGAAGATGTGTGGGCTTAGGCGAACATTCTCGGATTGATCAAGCTCTATAGGACTCCGTGGGGTAAATTGAATGGGAAGGGGGTTAATGCCATTCTCCACACTCAGTCGCTAGTTATTTAGGCAACTTGAAGATAACTGATGGAACATCAATGAAAGATTCCTATTCTCTGTAAATCTTTTCTCTCAATGGAATTCCAGTCACTTCCAGTTGATGCTCTGATGAGCCTCGAAGCAGGTGCACGGGGTGAAGTTCGTATCTCAGCCCTTCGAGGGGGCACTTTTACCCTGCCCAAAAGATTATTCGTATCTGGCGCAACGGTTGAAGAACTGACAAAGGTTCCATCACTTGGCTTCCTGATCACCCAAAGACTTGCTGGTGAACAAGATAAACATACACTGTTCGACCTAGGTCTAAGACGCGACACTGGTAGTTACACACCGCAGATTCAGAGCCATCTCAACAATCGCCTGCCAATCCAAACGATGCCCGATGTGCTACAAAGTTTAGTAGAGGGAGGTCTAAAACCTGGCGACGTCGACGATGTGATACTCAGCCACATTCACTGGGATCATATCGGCACACCTACCGATTTTCCACAAGCCAAGTTCTTGGTTGGCGCGGGGTCTCTGTCTCTACTGAAAACCGGCTTGGATGGACACATGTCGCACTCTAACTTTCAACACGATCTGTTCGACCATCTCGAAGTTCACGAACTACCCTGTCCAGAAACATCGACAAGCGACTGGAAATCGGTGGGCGGGCTGAGGATGTTCGACTTGAGTGCAGGTGGCTTCATCTATGCTATTGACTCTCCGGGACACTTGACTGGCCATATCGCCTTGCTCACCCGAACAGGGCACCGGCGATGGGTCCTACTGATAGGAGACGCTTGCCACGATAATCGCTTGCTGACCGGGGACAAGTCTATCGCCGAGTGGACTGATGCTGAAGGAAGATTATGTTGTATACATGTAGACAAAGCAAAGGCTGCAGAAACTCTTGAGAAATTTGCAGGGTGGAAGCGAGCATCTGAGGAGTGCGGTATCAGCTTGACTATAGTGTTTGCCCACGACGTGGAATGGGCCGAATCAAATCCCGAAGCTTTCTTTCCCGGATCCTTTTAGGCATAATGATTCATATAAAATTTATGATCAGATTGTATAAATCACCATTTCAGATATTTCTCGTTTTTGGGGTGCATTGTATTTACCCCACTGGGCCGTCGATACGCTTGAATATAATAACTCGACCTGGCCTTTACTCTCGGCTCAATGTTGTAAACATCATCCACCGAAATATCCTTAAAACCTATCATATCTTTCAGGCCATCTCGCAGTCATGGACCAACCGCTAAAATTGGGTTTCATCGGCCTAGGTGCTATGGGTCTTCCTATGGCCTCAAATCTCGCTTCTAAAGCACACAGAGGTTCAACGGTCTTTGTTTACGACATTTCTAAAGTTTCGTTAAACAAATTGGTCGGTAAACACGTAGGCCAAGTTGCAGCGTGCGCATCCGCGAGGGAAGTTGCGCAGAAAGCAGTAAGTTGTTGATACAACCCTCTAGGGTCAGAAGTCTGATAGCGCATTGCAGCACATAGTTTTCACCATGCTACCAGAAGGGTCACACGTCAAGAGCGTGTATCTAGACCCTACCTTTGGGATAGTTGGCTCCGATCTGGCTGCCCGTGTGCTGATCGACTGTTCTACAATTGACACAGAGACATCTCTTCATGTTGCAGCTGAAGTCCGCATGCGATATCCCAACATTTCGTTCTACGATGCGCCCGTCTCTGGTGGGACACTTGGTGCCGATTCAGGGTCGCTAACAATTATGCTTGGATCCTCTGTTGATGGTTCAGATGACCAATACCCGCTTGTTCACGGCCTACTGAGTCTCATGGGCAAGAACGTCGTGGCCTGCGGTGGACTTGGCATGGGGCTCACAGCGAAGCTCTGCAACAATTACTGCTCCGGCCTCATCGCTCTTGCCACAGCCGAAGCTATGAATATAGGCATCCGTTCTGGCATGGACCCCCGGCTTCTTGCTCGGGTTTTCGCGAGTAGTACTGCCCAGAGTACTGTATGCGACAAGTGGAACCCTGTGCCCGGCGTATGTGCAAATGCTCCATCGAGTAATGGATACAAGGGTGGTTTCAAAGTCCAGCTCATGGCCAAAGACTTCGGTCTGGCTGTTGCAGCTGCAGAGCAGGTCGATGCGAAGCTTCTACTTGGTAATGCTGGCCTCGAAGCTTACAAGAGCGCTAGTCAAGACCCGAAGTGCAGGGATCTAGACTCCAGGGTGTTGTTTAGGTTCATTGGGGGTCACGAGGATTGGGAGGAGAGATTGGGGCTTGAAAATGACAAATAGTATCACCGCATAGTCATAGCCTGTGGAATTAGCCCGAATTGCACAACTTGGGCAAAGGGTTGCCTAATCTTCCTACTTGCTTGTATGAGCTAAGAGACTGAGGAATTAATACCCCATGGCACTTGAGATGGTGGGGTTCTAGGAAGCGTGGGCAGTAGTGGGGTAGATTAAGTTGATAGGGTGGGGTAGATATTTCGATTGTTAGTGGGGTACAGTAACTCAATAATGTATCTTGAAGTGTTGTAGGTATTAGCTGAGCTGCCATGTCAAGTCAAGGAACCAGTCAATCACCGGTCTCTGAATCTATCTTGCATCGAGTTTGTCTTAATCTCATCGCTTACCTGCCTACAATACCCTTTGCAGCCTACTCCAATGGCTGCCAATAATACACCGTCCACCGAAAATGAGCAAGCTGCTCACAAGACAATATTCGACAAGGGCCTCAAAATCCGTTATGAAGTCGCCGGTCCTGCGTATGTTGACGCGGCTCTAGCTGGTGGCTCTTCCGAATTTGCAAGACCTATGCAAGAACTCGTCACCGAAGCCTGTTGGGGATCTGTATGGTCCCGACCAGGTCTAGAAAGAAAGCAACGCTCTTTACTCAACATTGCAATGCTCTGTGCGCTCAACCGAGGCCCTGAGCTAGCTGCCCACGTTCGGGGCGCGCTTAACAACGGCGCTACTGAAGTTGAGATCCGGGAGACTTTGCTGCAAGCTGCAATTTACTGTGGTATGCCGGCGGGTATTGAAGGCTTTAAGATTGCTGAAAAGATAATCTTGGGTGTACGAAAGGAGGAACACGAGCAAAAGTGAGAAAAAGGCTCTGGTCAATACCATGATCCATATATAGACAGTATAAATATATCGACTCGTGGATGGCGCCACCGAGGCAAACACAACTTCACTTCAAAATTGTATTTCCATGATAGTCTATGTTTGCGACTTACATTTCGCCACAGACAGTTTTTGCGAAAAGCGCGGTTAAGGTATTACACCTTGCTAACGTCCTATGACTTGTAGTCCATTAACCATATCAAGACAAAGAAACAGATGCACGGCGTTTATAAAACGTATCTCACTATGTCTTTCATGTTCATCATACTCAGTCCCAGTAATTTCCTTCAAAGCCTACGCAGAATAATTCTGGGTAAAGTCGTAGTTCAAAGCGTGTGCACTCTGATTCAAGTCAGTCTCGGCTCATACATCCCGGATGATTATGCAGAGATCATTGTCGAAACTTACCTGGAGCATCTTCGATGCAAGATCTTGATCCGTCTCTGCCCGCTTGCACATTTGGAGGAACTCGTCCGATTCAAGAACCTTGGCCGGGTCGCCGGTAAACATCCGTAAAAGATTTGAGGAGGAGATAGGATCCACGATTTCTTGATACTTCTGCCGTCGAACGTCGTTGTATATATCCAAAATGTCTGGATCCGCTTTACCAAGATAAATCCCCAAGAGACATTCGTACAGACCATGAACGTCCACGATGCCTCCAGTAAGACCCAAACCGCCACTGAGAAAATAGTCAGCTGATGTGATTTATTCCATCGTGCATGAATTCTGTCTTAAGCTTTACTCACAATGGGTTGCAAAGGTGTGCAGCATCAGCGGCCAAAAGGAAGCGTCCAACTCGCATCTTCTTAGCCAAGCGCTGGTGGACTCTGTAGGGACTGATATTGGCTAACTTGTAATCTTGTGGTTTTGGGTTGCCTGGAAGCATAGTCTCGAACTTCTCTGGTTGTCTGGCAATCAATTCTTCTCTGGTGAAGCCGGAACTTTCTCCATATGTCACGCGCCACAGGCCATCTTTTGTGATCTTTGCCGCCATGTACCAGTGGATAGGGTCGATGATGAAGTTAGAGTCGCAATATCCGAACTTCTCGAAATTGTAATAGACCTGAAATGAGCGATCAGTATATGGTATTGTTCGAGAAGGGAGAGGCTTACATTTGTAGCAACTATCTGCTCATCCCAAGTCTTTCCTGGGAACTCCATATCCCCAAACAGGGACCTTCGAATGATACTGTTGGCACCACCACATCCCACAATGTAGTCCGACTCTAAATGGACCTCTTCTTTTGCGCCTAAATCCAGCGCGTCAATCCAGGCTTTTGATTCGTCCTGCCCAATGGCAACGACCCGGTGATTAAACAGATAACTCAGCGACGGGAGCTTTTCAGAGTGGTCCCTCAGTAATTGGCACACCTCGTTAAGCGGCAATGCGACCATACGATCGGGGTTTTCTTTCTGGGATTCATGGCCAATACCGGCGAGATATGAGCCGTCCAGTCGCCGCCACGCAACAGTGTCTACAATTAGTCCTCTTGAGCGTAGATCATCGCCGACACCTGCATAGTTGAGGACCTTGACTGCTGGCGGTCCGTAATGTGTCGCTCGTGGGTTGTCGTCTAACTTAGAAGCTTGTTCGACGATGACAACACGAACATCCTGTTTGGCGAGTAGCAGGCCGAGGAGTAGACCAGCAGGTCCTGCACCGACAATGATAACCTGGATGAGTCAGCCAAGCTCGAATAAATAATCTTCAGCCCAGAACTACCTTGAACGAAGTAGCAGTCATAGTGGACTTCTTGTATCGTAATGCGAAGTAGTATCGGTAGGTTTCTTTGCCTGCAGATATAATGCGACCGACCCAGGACCCTGCCAAAGTAAGATAGTTATAACCTGGATCCCATTCCAAGCGTAAGCCATTACGAGTAATCAGAGCCTATACTTTTGGGATCCTTTCCCCGCATTCCCCGTATTGTTAGTAGACCCCTCCTCATGCCATCGTTGTTCCTGTATTCAAAAATGTGTTATGAGGAATGGGGACCCCACATTCAATATTTGGGGTAGTGGCCATACCCTTAGTAGTGGCTTTCGAACTTGACATGCCTTGATCCGCCATAATTTAATGGACATAGTATGGTATGCTGGGGTTAGAGATGCCCTGAGGTTGAGGTTGTCGGAAACCTACGCTGAACGCTTTTGACTGTCGAGGTCTACATCACAGGCATGAGCTACGGTCAAGATTGAGCCTGTCTTCGTTTTTTTGCCTAGTGAATATGAATGGTTCAAGGCGGCAGCTGAAGCTACATCTCATTACACGTATTAAAAATGCAAACTGATTAAATCACAGACAGTCACGGCTTTCTAACTAGATGGCCTGGATTGTAAATTTGGCGCGAATGAGGAGAGAAGAAGACAGAATGGATAGCCCACGGTCTTGCCAGCAATGGAATATAGGTTGCTGATGATTTGAATGAGGAGATAATGCTTCTGAATATCGATTCAGACCCGGTAGCTCTCGAAATCTAAACTGAAGTTCACATATGCATCACAAGGTAGCTTACAATATTATCGAAATAACGGTTTTAGTAGCACCTGAAATTTCTATGTCATACAAGCTGTTTCATTCCAGATCCAGAGCTTCACACTTCCTTCGCCAGGATTTCCTCCACTTCCGCTTTGTGCTTTGAGAAGTTGTCCACCAAGTTATCCCACATTTTAGGATCATGCTCATGTCGCTGCTTGCTATTCCAAGCATAGTCCGTAATAGTCAAAGCTCTGCTGCTCTCAAACATGAAGGCAATGGAACCTGTCGAGATTTGCATAACAGGAGGATCCTCCTTGGAAGCAGCCGCAAATTCCTCATAGGCAACACCGTGAGGCACGAAACCGCACTCAAAGGACACGCTGCCTGGCTGGAACTCATCCGAACGACCTCCGTATTCACCATAGATGAGGCCCATGAGCTCTGAGGCGCAGTTGCGATGGTAATAGGGCGGCCGGTATGTGTGAGATGCAACATCCCATCTTGGCGAGAAGATAAGGAAGTCAGCTAATGGCGCTGCGGGGTCTCTTGATTTGGCTGTCAAAACACAAAAGATCGAAGGGTCGATGTGATCGACTGAAATAGAGCCTACGTTGACGAATTTGGTGAGATCATACTTATATGGAACGTAATTCCCATGCCATGCGATTACGTCAAAGGGGCTGTGAAACTGTCTGCTTTGGAAGAACTTGCCTCCAAGCTTATAGACAATGTTCCATGGGCCATTTTCAGTGGCCTCTTTGTCATATGCAGCAACGGGATGAAGGAAGTCTCTGGCATTCGCAAGTCCGTTGGCTCC
The DNA here is from genome assembly GCA_013184445.1 of Fusarium sp. NRRL 53497. NCBI lineage: Eukaryota > Fungi > Ascomycota > Sordariomycetes > Hypocreales > Nectriaceae > Fusarium > Fusarium sp. NRRL 53497. Next base: position 45,460 of record JABCJZ010000223.1, read on the forward strand.
CAGGGGTCCTAATTCTGGCAGTTCAAAGTTGGAGCCCCAGATCTCAAGGATATATCCTCGTGTTGGACCCTCAACGCCGACCTTGAATCGCTGGCCACGCTGGATAATACAGATCTCTCCAGGTTGGACATATAAGAAGCCGAACTCTGTCTGGATATCCAGAGTGCCCTGCTGAGGCACGATGAGAAAGTCGCCATCAGAGTTGACAAAGGCCCTGTTGGTCATACTCTTGTTACATAAAAAGACATGAGTAGCCAGGCCTTCCCTCAATGTTGGATCGCCAGAGCCAGCAATAGTCTTAAGGCCGTCGACAAAGTCCACGTCTTGACCGTTGGGAATTTCAAATGGCTTCCAGGCTAGCTGAGTAGGGGAAATATGGACTCGCGGATTAATTGGCAAAAAGGTCGCTTCTGTATCCGAATTATCGGGCAAATTTGTCTAAGCGACAATCGATTAGACTCGTGATGCAACATATGCGATTTTAGAATTGAATACTTACAAATCCTTGATGGACTACCGCTGGTCTGGCGCGATAAAGCCATGCTTTTTTGTTAACATGGCGCGGCGCAACGAAAGCCGAAGCAGTGATCTGCTCAGCGTAAAGCCCAAATCGAATCGCCCTAGGGCTATTTTGCCCCCTTGGAATGGTGCCTGGTACCGCCTCCGATTCAAAGTTGTTGTTGAAACCAGGTTGGTACTTGTAAGGATCATTGGGGCGGGTTGAAAAGGAAGGAATAGCTCCGTTTTGCTGGGTTGAGGCCCAATGGAAGATATTTTGGAAATCTTTGGAAGCCATCTCGAGATAGGTGGACTTAGATTGATCTCTGACGTTGTTCTGTGATTCTTGTTTGAGCTTCAATTGAGGCAGGTTTCCGCACTACCAGACTCATTTATTGTAGTCTCGTCTACAAGCCAAACCCCACGATGCCCCACCTACAGTACACACCGTAACGGAGAATACCTGGGCAAGTTGGGGTACAGTACGGAGTTGGAGTCTGGGGCACTTAACTCAGTGTAAAGTTAGTGGGGTAGCGTGTGAGGCCGACAGCTTTGATCTGGGAGTGCCAATCTAGAGCATTGACCACATGTTGTACAAAGATACATGTGTATCTCTCTCTCTGTACGAGCATCTTCATGGCTTACATACGAGATATCAAAATTTTTATCAATCAATTTGCCTCCATGTCACGATGAAGTTCCAACTTGACGGAGTAAGCCACCTGATGGGCGTGCAAACACAGCTGTTACGCCAAGTCGACGGGCCAGTGCCTCGGCTAGCTTTTGCCGTGATCCTGGTGATCATCGGTGCTTACCTATATCTCATTCCCAACTCAATAACAGTAAGAACTTTCTGTGCCAGCTCCTCTCCTATCTAAATCTCACTGTCGATAGGATCCTCGAAGAAGAAAGCTACCTCCCGGCCCGCGTGGTTGGCCTATCATTGGCAACCTATTCGATCTCGCCGATTCAGAGCAGGTGCGGGACAAGGTGCGGGAATGGCATCGCAAGTACGGCGATGTCTTTTACACAAAGATTGGCGCCACAGACTACATCTGGCTATCATCTCCAAAGGCTGTTAAGGATCTTATAGACAAGAAATCGTCCATCTACTCATCCCGGCCACATCTACCTCTGGCGCAAGATGTTGCTAGCGGCAAGTCGCGCCAGCTCTTCATGGCATATGGACCAGAATGGCGGGGTCTACGAAAGCACAGCCATGCGCTTCTCAACTTGAACACTTCCAAAAAGTACAGCCCCGTGCAAGACTTTGAGTCAAAAGTGGTCCTGAACGATCTTCTCAACCGACCCCGTCAGTTCTACACCATCAACCGCCGCTACTCAACATCGGTCATAATGCTGGTGGTTTATGGCCATCGTATCCCCTCGTTCGAAGATCCCATGATCACAAAGATTTTCGCTGTCCTGGAAAACTTATCAATCATGTCTGCGCCAGGTGCTTTCGCAGTCGAGACCCTTCCAGGTCTAGCCAAACTCCCACAGTGGCTCCTTGGCAACTGGCGCTCTTGGGGAGAAAAGACTTTTACCCACGATAGCAAGATTTATCTGGAACTGTGGGAGACATTGAAAAAGAACACGGATGAGGGTATAGCCAGAGACTGTTTCTGCAAGGACTTCTATCTGAACGATCCCAACAAGAATGGCATCGGCGATTTACTGGCTGCTTACACCTGTGGTGGATTAGTCGAGGCTGGTTCTGAGACGACTGCCACGACCATCAATAATTGGACACTCGCCATGGCTCTATATCCTGAAGTGATGAAGAGGGGCCAGGAAGAACTTGATCGTGTAGTCGGTCCTGATAGGTTGCCCCAGTGGGAGGATGAAAAAGACCTTCCTTACATCCGTTCTATGATCAAAGAGACACTCCGATGGCGCCCAGTGAACAAGTTCGGAATGTACCACGCATCCACAGAGGATGATTGGTATGATGGCCACTTCATTCCCAAAGACTCCGTAGTCGTTCTGAACTGGTGGTAAGTTAAAAAGAAAAGAAAAAACCCTAGCACGCGATAAGACAGCGCCACTAACCACTCGAGCGATATACAGGGCCATACAGCGTGACCCCAATCGCTACGCAGACGCCGATGCGTTTGACCCCTCACGGTACCTCAACAGCCCTCTGTCAGCTGCAGAGTACATGAACTCTCCGGATCCTTATGACCGGGACCACTTCTCATATGGCGCTGGCAGGTATGTTCAAGGCTGCTACTTTACCGTTCTTGTCTTGATTCAGTTCTAACGTGCTTGCGCAGACGAGCTTGCCCAGGAGTCCATCTTGCTGAAAAGTCCCTGTTCATCGTCATCTCTCGAACGCTATGGGGGTTCAACATTCAGAAGAAGGTCGGTCCAGACGGTTCTGTGGTTGAGCCTACCACCAAGATGATGCCGGGCTTTCTTAGTGTTCCTGAACCTTTCGAGTGCGACATCATCTGCCGTTCGAAAGTTCACGAGAAGGTAATTAAAGAGGCTTATGAAAGTGCCAACCTCGGGGATATCAACTTTCGTGGGTGAGAAGGGGGTAGTGTAATGGGAGGTATAGTTCATTTATGATTTAGCTGCAAATAACAACACTTTTATTTCGACCTGGTACGCTCCCATAAAATATTTGTCTCATTCTATGGTCACCGTGTGACCCTTAATCCCGAGTGTTGCCAGTTCTTGTTCGAGAATCTATTTTCATGAATCTAAATACAATATTGTTTCCATAGAGGTCTCATAGTCTAGGCTACTGGATTAATCTTCTCTGTCCTTCTCTCATTGTCTCATCAAGTTCCGGTCCCAACCACCCAGATTGTGTCTCGTCCAGTTTATCGTCCACCTCAGTAATGTTACCGCCGTTGATGAGAAATGCCTTTCCATTAACCTCTGGTCTGACAACAGGCAAGAGGCTTGCTTTTGCAACGTCTACAGGCGTGTTCGCAGGCAGATCTCCCCAGACCTTCTTGACGTGTTCGGTGATCATGGCCGTAACTGCGGACCAAGTATGAGTCAAATGTTCGATATGTGTCTATCGTTTGAGTTTATCACTCACGGGTCATCCAAGGCGCGATCATATTTACGGTAATGTTGTGCTTGGTCGTATCATTCCGTAGTCCACGCATCAGACCAAGCACTGCGGCCTTACTTGCGCAGTAGGTGTATAGTGGTGGTGTGTCAAAAAAGCTAGCAACCGAGCCAAACAGAACAAGCTGTGATTTGGTTTCCGGATGCTTGCGAAAGAAGTGGATGGCGCATTTGGTCACATACCAGGTACCTATCATATTCACCTTTAGCACAGAGATATCGGGCTCTTGTAGGGCCAACTCGGTGGTCTCGTCCGTTTCCTTTAGTTCGTCGAGTGTCTCGACCTTATTGATGGCCGCATTGGAGATGACGGCGTCGATCGGGCCGAATGTCTGGTATATATGTTGAAAGAACTGAACAACCTCGGTCCAGTTGGATACGTCGCATTTTTTGAACAGGAAGTCACTGGGTGTTTAGTTAGCCAACGAACGGAACGATCTTTTACGCAATATGAGCCTATATCAATGTATACCTTCCAAGTTCTCTCTCCATTGACTTTCCCGCCTCATCATTAACATCGCAAGCGGCAATCCTGGCTCCGTAATCTTCACTGGATCAGCTCAAGTGAAAAGATTGAAAGGGAAAGATGCCTCACTATGAGCAAGATCAACAATGGCACGGCCAATCCCCGTGGCACCCCCAGTTACCACAATGACTTTTCCGCGAAGCTGTTGTAGCTCATCTTGTCTTAGGATGTAGTCTGTCATTCTTGATCAAGGTCGGAAAGATTATTCGCCGTTGCGAGGTCTGCTTACTATCTGATTCTGTTATAGTGGCACGTTTATGGAAATTACGGGTAGCCGGTCGTCTTATAGTCTATGGTGTATTATTTGCTCCTCCACCTGCAGTACCAGTCTCTAGAAATCGCCCCACCAGTTTAATATTGACACTACATTAATGCTATCCATAGCCGATGGGGCAGAACTTTAGAATTTGTGTATAATTGATAACTAGATAGATAAAACGCTATTCCCTTATTCCAGCTCTCCTGCCCTCTTTCAATCCAAGGTGAGATATGATGGCGCTGGGGTATCATCCGAAAGATCAGATGTAGCAGTCCAATGCTGATAAATATGCTCCCTACTCTCGACTTCATCCGCAATTGCCAAGGCAAGATCTGCAGCGGAAATTCCAAGCAATCGTCCATCCAGTGGGTTCTCATTTCCTTCCTGAGGTTCACCTTTGAGAGGTAGATGGTTCACAGTGATCTCATACTTTCCGGTGCGTTTTCCTGGTCGGTACAAAGCACTTGGTGACACATAAGTCCAAGGAAATGACTCATTGCCATCGAAGAACATCAAAGTAGTCCTCGCTGCTTTGATGAACTCTGCCGCCAGGTCACCCTGCTTCAATTTCGCCTCGTACTCGTCAATGACCGTCCTTGCTCTTTTGATCTCCCCCTCATCATTTCCGCGCATTGCAAGGCGCGCGTTACGATAGGCACGGAGATTAGAGCCTAATGGGCCCAATCTTTCCTCCATATAAGTGACGTGGGCGCGGCTTTCGGCGATACCCCTTCTGTAGGCGAGAAAGAAGTTTTTACTGTCGGCAACGCATATGTCATCCTCATCGGCGAGATGCAGACTGCCTGTGCCACCCAACATCACGAAGTAGCTGACTTTGGCTCTTTTCACGGCCAAGATGATTTTCCTAGTCACTTCAATGAATGGCACTACAAGTGGGTGTCAGTCGCATCCGCGAATGTGGGGGAAGACAGTGGTTGCTCACTGTACTTTAGCGCCTCGTGCCCTGCAGTATGTGGTCCATATTCGCAGACCAAGACGTCAACATCGCTAAAAGCGTGGGCTAATTCTGCCTCACTTTGGGTATTAACATCAATGCTTCGCGGTTCGTATTGAGGATGTGATCCCAGCTTTTGGGGATTTCGGGATAGACCGACGACGTGATGCCCGCGATTGATAAGCTCTACACACAGGTATGAGCCGCCAAAACCAGTTGGGCCAATAACCCCAACCTTCAGTGGCGTGGTATACGACATTGTGATGTGGGGTAGTGTAGGGTAATTCAGTCAAAATGGGAGCTTGAATCCTTGATCCCAGCAAGAAAGTAAATGAACCTGAGAGGACACTCGATGTTATCTTTTATGGTTCCTGTTGATAAATACTGGGAGTACCGGTTCGCTTTGGCGTTGTCCGAGGAGAGTAGGTTTGAACACAACGCATGGGGTAATAATGCCGTTTGTGAGGGGTGGTGGGGTATATTGGGATAGTGGCAGTAAAAAACAGCGTAGCCGATGAAACAAAAGCGATTTATATTTTTATTTTGCAGGGCAGAAATCGACAAACCGCCCAATATCGCAAGCGTTGTATTGGAAAACAAAATGGATTTTAACGTAGGATTCATTGGTAAGTCTTGACCACAGTAACTTCAACCGAGTATGCACTTAACTTACCAAAACCTGATCAGGCCTGGGAGCAATTGGTTACCCTATGGCAGCCTCGATCCGTCGTGGGCTGTCCAAAACAAGGGCCATCCACATTTTCGACGTGCACAGACCTGCATGTGAGAAATTTCGCAATGAGTTTGCTAGTCTTGGGCCTATAGAGATAGAGGGCTCGCCTGGAGACATAGCCTCAAAAGCCGATGTAGTCATTTCCATGGTGCCAGGTGGCCGAGAAGTCTCGCATGTTTATCTTGATCCCCAGGAAGGCATCGTTTCTGCAATCAAGAATGAGCGCAGACTACTTATAGAATGCAGCACAATTGACGTTGAGACGGCAAGAACCGTGGCTCGTCAGATCAGTGAGGCAGGTCAAGGGGTGTATGTAGATGCGCCCGTTTCTGTGAGTAATCGGCCACTGATTGGTCAAGAGTGAGCATGCAACTAATTCTCATAACAGGGTGGAGTTCCAGCAGCTGAAAAGGCAAATCTCTCATTCATCATCGGCCACTCAGAGCCAGTACAAGATGATGATGTTGGGCAGCGACTTCGCGAGGTTATCACAGTAATGGGCGATCCAGAAAAGCTCTTTTGGTGCGGAAATGTCGGCTCTGGCTTGGCCGGCAAAATCAGCAACAATTACATCTCATGCTCAGTTCTGTTACTCATTGCCGAAGCTATGGCTATTGGAGTCAAATCTGGAGTAGATCCCAAAATGTTGCAGAAAATCATCCATAACTCAACAGGGCAGACATTCATGGGGGACAATGTCTGTCCTGTTCCTGGAGTGGTGGATCACGCGCCAAGCAGCAATAACTGGAAATTGGGGTTCAAAACCCAAATGTTCCTGAAAGATTTGTCACTCGGCATCGAGGCAGCTCGACAGCAAGACTTGGAACCTACCATGGCAGAGGCTGCATACAAAGTCTTTGAAAAAGCATCCAAGGACCCCCGCTGCATTGTAAGTACGGTTATGATGACCCTTGCCTAAGTCTTGCATGCTGACCACAAGCTTGACAGGACCGAGACGGATCTTCGGTGTACCTGCACATAACCGATGCGCAAGAGTAAAGACTTGTTAGTATCAGAAACAAAAGCATTGCAGAATGTGGGGTTGTGGAAGTGGTACCATAGCTTGGACAAACATTCACCGTAGATATATAAACAGCCGGGCGGTCACTCAAGTCGCTTGCTCACTCCATTTTTGACTAAATCTCTCCAAAGCGCCGTTAACCATTACGAGGTAACCATTATGAGTACTTTCGAATATGTCTCCAACACGCCCCAAGTCACTTTCGGAAGCAGAACACTAGCCCAGCTTCCGTTGATAGTCCAGAAACTTGGCGTCAAGTCTGTCCTGGTCCTCTCCACGCCTGAGCAGGCAGACCTTGCAAAACGGTTAGCACATATTTTGGAGACCGTCAAAGTGTCGACTTTTAATGGTGCTGTTATGCATACTCCGACGCATGTCACGGAGACGGCCCTTGCGCAAGCCCAAGATGCCCAAGTTGACGGTATTGTTTCTGTGGGCGGCGGAAGTACTATCGGATTGGGTAAAGCCATCAGCGTGCGCACGGGGCTGACACATATTTGCATTCCCACGACCTATGCTGGAAGCGAAATGACGCCAATCCTCGGCGAGACGGAAGATGGTCGCAAAATCACGAGGCGAGATCCCAAGATTTTGCCGACCGCTGTGATTTATGATGTGGACCTCACAATGACGCTTCCTGTGAAGCTCAGTGTAAACAGTGGTATTAATGCAATTGCTCATGCAGGTGTGTTATGACTGACCCTTGTAAAAAGGCACATTGAATAACTGGACACTGACTAACATCATTCTAGTTGAGGCACTCTATGCCAGGAACACAAACCCAATTGTCGATTTGATGGCTTGCGAAAGCATCAAATCTCTATGCGAAGCGTTGCCCGTCTTGCAAAATAGTCCCTTTGACCCAGACGCGAGACGCAAGGCCCTGTATGGAGCCTGGCTCTGTGGAATTTGCCTGGGTGCTGTTGACATGGCACTCCACCACAAGTTATGCCATACCCTTGGAGGTTCATTTAACTTGCCGCATGCCGAGACACATGTAACCGTTCTACCACATGCTTTGGCCTTCAATGCATCTAGCGCTCCTGGAGCCATGAAAAACCTCGCCGACGCTCTACCAGAGAGTAACGGGGACGCTATCCGCGGCATCAACGAGCTCTACCGTCGTCTGGGTGTAGACTTGAGCCTTCAGAAACTGGGCATGCCAGAGGATGGCATCGATAGAGCTGCAGAAATTGCATGCTCGAACCAGTATCCGAATCCACGTCCTCTTCAACGGGATGCTCTTCGTGAGCTCATCAGACGTGCATGGAAGGGCGAGCAAGCAGCCCAGGATCTGTAAGTAAGAGAAGTCTGCTTGAGGAGGTAGTCTGAATATACAAGTAGAATTAATGGTGAGACCCAGGGCTGTCTGTCTGGAAAGTAGTGCTTCAGTAAACCACTCTGACTTTGGAAGTCAAAATGTGGCGTGATGACTATTACAACTCGTCCAAAAATCTGATAACCTTTTCTAAGCATTCTTCTGCAGCTTCGGCGTAAATCTCATGACCTTGCGACTCGACCACTTCCAACCGAGCATTAGGCACCTCGGCCACCAACTTCTCCATGGACTCAACAGTCACCAGCGCGCTCTTTGTAGGAGCAAGAATCAACATGGGAGACTTGATGCGTCCAAGATAGGGTCGAGCATCTAAAGTCCCCAGGAACTCAGCATAGCCAGCAAGACCCTCGCCATCGCTGAGAGCAACCTTATCTATCCACCACTTGAGATATTCCGGGTCAGTACTGCCCACGGTTCCGTTTGCCTCAGTCAATTTCTCAGCCCATCCCCTTGATCCAAACTGGCGACAGGCCCGTGGCCAAGACTCCATTCCGAAAGCCAAAAACTCCTGCGCTTGCGGAGGTAAGGAAGTAGGCGACGAGCAGACTATAACGGAGCTGACTCGCTCTGGATATGTAGCTGCAAATATCTCCGCAAGTATACCACTAGTTGACTCGCCAACGAAGTGAACTTTTTGGATTCTCAACTGATCCAAGGTATCTTTGATCTCCTCGACGATTGTCTCGACTGAATATTCATATCCGCTGGTATCATTAGGCGCGGGATAACTTGACCCTCCATGACCACGGAGCTCGCGCCGCAAAGCATTGTATTGACGAGCCAGGGTAGGTACCCAGTGGTAGAAATGCTCGGCTGTCCGTGCAAATCCGTGCTGGAGAAGAATTGTCTCGGCTGGCTTCCATGGATCAACGAAGCCGTCGTGGATGTATGCCGTTGTTTGTCCATTGAGGTGCTTGATGATCTGACGTTGGGAACGGGACATGGTTTAGAGACTGATAGTAGTTCAAACTGCTACGAGTAAATAAGAAATAGATATGATGTACTATAAAATTACACGATTAACTTTTCTTTCCTCACACTGATTAAATTGTCGAGACTTGGTGAGGCGCTTGGCCAGTCTATGGCAATGTGGGGTAAATATTGGTTCCTCTTTCTCCAGACCCCCCCACCACACCTGTTCTCTAGGTATGGTAGCGAGCTTTGGGGGAGTGCTTTGCTGCATTTGTGCCTGTATTTAACAGTGTAAAATCGAAGTTTGGATACGTACTGGATGTAGTTCCCTATTATACTCACCATCCCATTTAACAAAACCTTTTTATCAGCCGTACCATGTCGCAGCGTGATATCCATAATGCTAACCTTAATCACCCAGTAATTGGGAATGTGCAAGGCCAAAAGGTGGGAGATGTAATACAATTCCTCGGAATAAAGTATGCATCTCTACAGCACTGGTTCGACAACCCTACGCTATGCACTTATGAAGCTAAGGGAATCGTCGCGGACCATCATGGGTAAGTGGATTTGTTTGGTCATTGCATACAATGGCTTAGCGGTCGCTTACCAGAGAACTTTTGCAGACCACAGGCATTCTCGTCACCCAAAGGACTGGATAATGAGTTTGCTGCGATCCAGAAGGCCTTGCCAAAACCTGGCTTTCCCGGTTTCTCGGGTACTGAGTCTCTCAATCTCAACATCACAGCTCCAGTCGATTCTTCAGCGCCAAACAGATTACCTGTTCTGGTATATATCCATGGCGGTGGCTTTTCTGTGGGCGCAAATTGGTGGCCACAGTTTGACATGAAGCGCATTGTGCAACTTTCTATCGATGTAGACAAACCCATCATTGGCATCAATATCAAGTGAGTATATCAAAGTGAAGAGGTGCGTCATTACATCTTGGAGTAACATTGCTAATCATGACAACCCGTCCGTCTCAGTTATCGTCTTGGTGCGCCAGGATTTATGACTTCCCAAGAACTCCGACAGGCTGGGTTCAAGTCTAATCGTGGAATGCATGATCAACGCGTGGCCCTCCAGTGGGTACAAAAATACATCGCAGGCTTCGGTGGCGATCCAAACAATATCACTGTCTCCGGTGAAAGTGCTGGAGGACGTAAGCAGTAAAGAACTTCCGACCAGAGTTTGGTACTGACTCGAGCAATAGTATCAGCTGCCCGCCTGTTATATTCTGAGGATGCTCTGGCATCTCGTATTGTTGTTATGGGTGGAGCTCCTCCGTCAATGCCGCTGCTTAGTCCTGATGTGGCCGAATTTGCCTATAACTCACTCGTCGAGACTTGCGGTGTTGGCGACCTGCCTACCAGTGAGCGCCTCAAATCTTTGCAGGGAGCTTTCAGTTTGGAAATTTGCGAGAAACTCCAAGCTTTGCCATTTATACCTGTCCTTGACGGCGATATCGTGCCTTATAATGAGTCCTTCGACCTGATGGCGTCTGAAGACTATAGTTTGAAACCGGAACAGTCTGTTGATGCTATGATAGTCTTCTCCCCATTAGATGTGAGTACAATTTCGGGGCGGATTTGAAGATTGGTTCTAACAAGGTCTCACCCATAGGCGAGCATCTTTGCATTTATGGGGCTTTTCGCAGCGCGGAAGTCTATTGCAAGTGAATTCGCACTTCATCTTCAAAACGCACTTGTTCATCACCAGGAATTAGTGCCAAGACTCTTACAGGCCTACAGCATCTCACCAGATCTTGATGATAAGACTGCACTTCTTCGAGTGTTGCAATTTGGTTCAGATATTGGACACCAAGCTGCAGCCCGATCTCTCGCCAAAAAGATCCCTGGTGAGGTGTTCCTGTTGAAGTTCTCTCAACTAAATCCATGGGACGGCCCTTTCAAGGGACACAGTACTCATATTCTAGATGTAGCATTTCTTCTTCAGAACTATAACGACCACTTAGACAAATCGCAGCGTGCATCAGCTGTCCAGTTTGCACAAGATGTCATCGCATTTACATATGGTGAGAAGCCGTGGCAGCCCTTTGCAAATGCTGAAGGGACAGCGATATTGCAGGCTGGTGGAAGGCAATATCTCGAAGGGGCGAAAACTACTACCAAGTCTTACCAGGAGTTGATTGATGTAGGCCAAACGACGGGCTTGGATGTTTTGTTGAAGGCATGGAATACCTTTTTGTTTGGCGGTTAGGTCATCTGTAGCAAAGCTTTGAAGCGATGGCTGAGTAACAACGTGATCACGCTTAAGTTACTCCACATATTGCTGTTGAGGGGAAAGAACCCCTCTTTATTGGGCTGATGTATATATAACTCAACAATACATAACTTGAGGCACATCGTTAATTAGTCCCATCTACCTTTTCTCGTCACATTTGTGCCTATACACATCATGAGCGCGATTTTCCATCATCGTTCATTGGAGACAACCCTTACGGGTGTTAAAACCTCTGGCCTGACCCAGTTTCGTGGTATTCCTTACGGTCACATCTCGCGACGCTTTGCTGCAGCTGTAAAAGTCGAGACCTATCCCAAAGAACTGGATTGCACCAAGTTCGGGTAAGTCCCTGTCACGCCATCAGTTCTATAGATACCGTGGCTGATAGAGTCAGTCCTCGATGTCCTCAAGTTCCCGTTGACGTAGGGCATCTACTGCGCACCCCGCCTGATATCAAGTATCCACCAGAGCCAGAGGACGAGTTCAGATGCACTAACTTGGATGTGGTCTTGCCAAATCTGGGATCTTTGCCCAAGTCGACTAAACTGCCAGTCTTAGTCTGGATTCATGGTACAGGCTTACTTTGTCAATGGTGAAAGAATTGAGCGACTAGCTAATGTCCCGTCTTTGTAGGTGGTTCACAGGCTGTTACTTTTGGAAGCGCTGCATCTCGGATTTGTGGTAAGACCTAAATTCTCGCCTACTGGAGGGCTTTCGGACAAAGGTAGCGGGCTTAAATCCAGAGAATCTGTGCTAACGCGTGTATGTGCTAGACATGACTACAATTGTAGCTGACTCAATCTGCTTAGGGTCACCTATCATTGCTGTCTCTATCCAGTATAGACTTAACTTATTCGCCCTTGGAAATGAAGAAGGGCCACCAAATCTAGCTCTGCGCGACCAGGCATTGGCTCTGCAGTGGGTTCAAGATCACATAGCGGGCTTCAATGGTGACCCGGTATCTATACCTCGATTACACCTATTGAGGCTATTTGCTGACTGCATATATAGTTCAAGGTCACATTAGCTGGCGAGAGTGCTGGAGCTGTATACTGTCACGCTCACCTTGTTATGAACGCTCCGGCGAGACAAGTTATCCTCTCGTCAGGCTCATTATTCTTGTCGCCCCCACAGCCACGCCAAGTAATTTCGACCCTTCGTGGAGCCATTTTGAAGCAACTGGAGGAAGTCTCGCTAGACTTAGAGACTGCATCAGCAAGCCATGTCGTTGAGGCGATCAAGCGTTCAGAACTACAGTCTTTCTGTCTTCAATGGGAGGAAAGTTTTCATGGCTGGCAGACCAAGACTGGCAATGCGGAAAGGCTACTTCTGAGTGACGTACAAAAAGAGGTCAGTCGATCTTACACTCTGGAAAATTATTTCTAATAATATGTGTATGAAAAGGCTGCTATATGGCAAGCAGGAGTTTGGGCAACGACCTCAGACGACATAATCGATGCTTTCAGCGCCGCTGGGGAAGAAGAAAGTGATGAACTCAAAAGCGTTTACTGTATCCGCGCAGACAGACCTTCTTCCTGCAAGACTGGGGCTCTGGATTTCATTAATGACTATAGGTTTGTGCTTCCGATTCATCGCCTGATGAGGTCTTGGCAGGATGCTCGTAAGCCTGTCTATAGATGTCTAGTAGATGAGGCCAATCCATGGCAGCCTTCTGCTGGGGCCCATCACGCTGTAGATCTAATCCTTCTATTTCGCGGGTTCAATTTGGATCTCTCTCGGGGGGCTGAGTATGTGGGCCAAGCTATGCGAGAGGCATGGATTAGGTTCATAAATACGAGTGAGCCGTGGTCCGAGTCCGAATCGTGCTATGGCTTCGGACCCCATGGAGTGTCTAAGATTTTGCAAGAGTGGGAACTAAACTCACGCCGAAGAACTAGGCAAATTGGTGTGTTGGAAAATATGGAAGGTGCATTATTGGATAAAACCTTTGCTCGCCTGGCAGCTGGTAAGGTGAGCCTCCTAAATTGAAGCGATTCCATTTGCAATATTCAACCATTCGGACTTTTGCCTATGGGTTACTGAGCAAGACGCGATGGGTATTCGCGAGGTACGGAAGGTATCCGGGATATGATGAGTAACATGGAGATTATTGAACTCTTCTAGGAGGTACTGGTTATTGACTTTTATGGGCACAAGAGACTTCAAACCCTGAACATTGATAAAGAACACATCTCGTCTAGGAGGTATGTATACGAAAGGGCGCTCTCAACCTCCATGGAATGTGATGTTGACGTGTAGAACCGGCTGTTGTGACTTCGATTCCCACACGTCGGGGCAGATTTCGCTGCAGGCTCAATAAGACTATATGTCAAAACTCAAGGTTACAAGATGTCTTCCTCATATGAAGATTCGAAAGCTTACTATACTCGAATTATTATGTATGGGAGAACATTGAGGCTATACTAGACAAATTGAAGTAATGGTGACTTAAAAACTTGCACAACTTGACAGGTTGTGTTGGTCCTAGTGTCCAGCCTCTGGGCTCTCATCCAGCCTCCACTTGACAAGCAAGTTATGCTGGCTCCAATAGCGCCTATATCTCTTCCCATAGACATACATCGGAACAGTGAGTAAGATCAGAAATGCAGTCATGCCAGCAATAACATCAAAAAGCTGAGCAGCTCCACCACTGACGTACCAGTCGACAATGAAATTGGTAAGTCTAAAAAGTATTAGCAAGGTACATTCACTTGACGAGTGGTAAAACTTACCCATAGAAGAAGAAGTTCTTGAATGTAATGTTCATGATGAAAATCTCGACTGCATGCGCAGGCTGTGAGTCCAGAGCATAAGTCATTGTGACACTCGCCACGATACTCATACCAAACAAGGTTATGCCCCAAATAGTAGCAATGCTGTAGATCGATATCTGAGACTGAATGGCATGGCCGAAACCCGAGAGGCCCGCAACGGTAAATACACCGCCAAGGGCCGCGAGCAGCAGTCTGTATTCGGGCTCGTACACGCCCTGATTTCGGCGTGTCATGCACCTGATAAGAGGATCGGAGACAAAAGCCAGCAGGACCATGGCAATAGCTCCACCGATAAGAGGGCCAATCGACACATAGCCGATAGCGGCTGCATCAAAGCCCCAAGGTGGTGCAGCGAACATGACTCCAGCCAGAACCGACATGGCAACAAACCAAGCCATGATCAGACCCGAGACCAAGACGTTGTAGCTAGCGATGAGGTTGCAGATAATGACGAGACTGGCTATAACCATGGAAATGAGGGATTTTCGGGTGAAAACGCCATTGTACATGGCAAGTTGTTGCCAGAATGACTTTGGCTCACATGTTGGGGATCCTGATGCACTATCAGCGACTTCGACATGACCTGCTGGAGAATCCTTCTCATTCGTCAGGTCCTTTTCCACGATGGAGGCTACACGATCGATATTGAGGGCTGCCGATCGATTGTAGACGGTCTCCGGCACGAAGAGAAAGACCAAGATAGTCTGCACTACCACAAAAGGCAACAGTATGTGGAAGTTATATGGCCATCCTAGGTTCTTAGTGATAACTCCGGCTAAAACACTGACACCGTTGCTCAAACTGCTGAGGAAGAATATAACGATAGCGACGTATAGGCCTCGCTGGTGGACGAAGTAGATGTCGTTTACAACAGCCGTGCAAAGAGACTCGTAGGCTGATCCACCGATGCCTTGAAGTAGGCGGCCCGCAACAAGAGTGTTATAGTTGTTGGCGAATTCGGCAACGAGGCATCCGATGAGACCAAGAACAGATGAGACAACAAAGACGGGGCGCTTCCCGTACTTTCGCGCAAAGGCCGATGCAGGAGGTGATGCTGCTCCAACAGCTAGAAGCAGATAGCCGTTTAGTTTGGCGATATCGGAAAACGAACGGTTTAGGTCGATTGATACTTGGACAATCCCGGCATTAAGCATTGGGGCCTAGATTCGAGAGTTAACCCTAATTCTTGTGTGAAATACAAAGACTGAAACTTACCGGAACAACACAAATAAAGGCAGTTCCCATAAGGATAATGGAGAAGACAGCAGCTTTCTTGAGCCGAGACCAGTTCAATGGATCGTTTGGATCATCTGAAGGTTGAGGGACAAGGACAATATGGCTATTCTTGCCAGATCCGCGCTTCAAATTGCTACATTCAGCATTTGAACCAGCCGCTGCTTGGTCAAGGGTGATTGTGCCCGGAGCATGATGCCCGTCTCGGGGCTCCAGAATTCCCATGCCCATTATGAAGGTTCCCTGCAGAGCGGCAGGTAGATCAATTGAATATAGAAGGGTTCGAAATGCTGTTGGCGTTACTGACATGTAACTTGATGAGATAGCAAAAGGTCAAAAGAAACGCTGTCTCAACTCTGTCCTTATGTATGATCGGCATATACAGTAGTACCATTGTCTCTGGGTCTAGATCCCTGGTCTGGGGTGTAGAGTCTGGGGTAATCTGGGGTGTCCTGGGGAGAACTAGATCCTGGATTCAACCACTCATGGCAAGGCCTAAGAAAGATGTCCAGGATCTGCACTCCACAATCGAATCTAATTTCCAGATTATCGGGTACGTTGACGGTAGGTCAAGTGGAGCGTGTTTGACAAGGTATCTGGGAATGGGTGAGGTGTGGCTCTCGTGGGGTAATAAAGAACGCACCCCACATAGCAAAACATGGTACAGTACCACTAAACATTGGATTCTTACTAGCTCGAATAATTCTAAACTAGGTCTCTGAATATTCCATCCCCTCTTTAGAAAGGCAGATTTGGAATGAACAGGCCAGGTCCAGCGTGAAGGCGAACTCGATGTAGATCATCCTTCCTAATACTATCCTCCTCTCTTAGGTAATCTTTTACATGTCTACCAGCATCCAGATACCGTCCTGACATAAAATCTAACTGACCACTTGCGATAACTGTCACTAGTCCAGCAGACAGCTCCGGCGTGTCGGGGATGGCGGTCTGTAAGATATTCACCGCTGTCCTGGCAGATTTATCCTCATTCTCAAGACCCTGTGACAAGTAACTGTTTTCCTGAGATTTGCCCTCCACATGGTCGCTGAAGTCTGTGTAGAATCTCGTCCTTACGCAACCAGGGTTGAAAGAGAAACATTTGATGTTGTAGTCCTTCAAGTTTTCATGGTGAATGATTTCGCAAAGCCGGACCAGGCCGAGCTTCCCAGCGATGTAGCTGCCCATTCCAAAATTACCATGTGCGCCGGAACTTGACGTGAATATGATCCGACCTCCTCTCTGTCGTTGCATGATTGGTAAAACTGAACGGCTGAAATTGAACCCGCCTTGTAGTGACACTGCCACAGTATCCCACCAGATCTTGGGGTCGCTTTCAGCAGTTGGAAGCCACTGAGGCGGTCGTCCAGCGTTCATCAGTAGGACATCAATTCCTCCCAACTCCACCTCCGCTCCTTTGATAAAACTGTCCACGTCCTGGTAATTTGTGACGTTGAAAGCCGCTACTTTGACGCGGACGTTGGGATTGATGGCGCGGCAAAGTTCAGCTGTTTCTTTGACCTCGTCCAATTCCAGAGCCATCAGACTAAGGGACTTGGCGGATGCATGCGCAAAGAACAATGCGCATGCTCTACCTATCCCACGCCCTGCGCCAGCGATAACAACATTTTTGTCTTTCAGCGAGGTAGCTAACTCGGTGTTCACGCGAGGGTCTGAGTCAAAGTAGCAGTCATGCTCCTCGCCAAGAAGTGAGTTTTCTGCCATTTCCAAGATTTCGGATGGGAAGTGAGAATTAGGACAGGTATTTGTCGGAGAGTAGCCATTCAGGGCTTGATAGGTTCGCCGAAAGCAAGTATTGTCGTGTGTACAAAGAACTATAAAAGCTGGGTGATTTTTACTCCAACAACCCCACATTCAAGTTTTCAATCATTGAGAATATCATGAAGCCAGTACTCCACATTGAATATGTTCTCCAGCTGCAGCGGGGAAGACTTGCCTCGAATGATCCATCGTAAGGCTGGTTGCTGATACTTAAAGATGAAGGTGATAGTCACCGGCTAAAGATTGATCACCAAGCTCACTTAGGTTGGTAGTTGGCCTGTTGATTGATACTTACACAACTGAGCTTAAATACGAAAATAATAGCGATGACTGACATCGCAATTATCCCGATCTTGTTGCTCTGGGTAGCGGCGGTGGCCGTGTACTCGATTGCCACCCCGATAGTCTCCGAAACAACGGCTTCTTCCCTGCGTAGGATACCGGGTCCTTTAGCAGCGCGCTTGTCAAGGCTTTGGTACTTGCGAGCCGTCAGTGGTGGGCAGTTTCATCACATCAATAGCGACCTCCACAAGAAATACGGTAGGTAATTAACATTCTATCTTACTTTCAAGTTGACTTACATTTTTTGCAAGGTCCAGTCGTACGAATAGCACCTAAGCAGTATAGTATTAACGACCCAAACGCTTTGAAACAGATTTATGGTATAGGAAAAGGATTTGCCAAGGTAATATCAAATGACAGTTTCTGCCCTTGCGCTTTGTTAACCAGATTTCGTCCATAGTCGTCTTGGTATGAGGCGTCAAGTGTCCCGCACACTCCTTTCAAGGACCTGTTCACCGATCTAGACAGTACACGCCATGGGGCGAATCGTAGGCTAGTGGCCAATCTGTACTCGGCATCAACATTGCGAAACATGGAGGCAGAGGTCGAGGACTGTATCAGGGTATATGGTAACCAGCTAAAAGATTTGGCCCACTCCGGCACTACTATGGACCTACAGTTTTGGATGCAATGCTATGCATTCGGCGTTATCAGTCAAATTACGGTCAGTGCTCCAGCATTATCTGATGAGGCCTAATATTAACGGTATGCTAGCTAGGTAAGCGGTTCGGCTTTCTAGACTCCGGCGTCGACCAGGGTGGTATGTTCGCCAGTCTTCACGAGTATCTCAAATATTGCGCAGTTGTGGGTGTTGAACACGAATGGCATCACACCTTGTGGTGGGTCATGACCAAGTTTCCTGCCAGAGGCTTGGCCTACGTCGGCCAGTTTGTCGCTGAACATATCGAGAAAGGCAAACAGCTCCTCCGAGAGGTTGCCCCTATTATGAAGTTTGAGAGAAAAGACTTCCTCTCGAGACTATTTCAACTGAATCATGACAATCCTGAGAAGTTTCCTGACAGCGCTATCTTCACGACGTGTGTTACCAACATCGGAGCTGGGTCTGACACTACATCGATATCGCTTTGTGCTATTATACATAACCTAGCAACAAATCCTTCGGCATTACAGAAAGTAGGTGTTTTATCATTTCCCATACTTCTTGTAGGACCGTAATTGACCAGACCTCCGTAGTTACGCCAAGAGATTGATGTAAAATACAGAGAGCTTGGGGAACCAGAGTTCATCTCGTTCACCGAGACACAATCCATGGAGTATCTGCAAGCTTGTGTGAAAGAAGCACTCAGACTACACCCAGCGACTGGACTGCCTTTGGCGCGTGTAGTTCCTAAAGGTGGTGCCACACTCGGTGGGACCTATTTTCCTGCTGGTGTAAGCTTTTACTATCGCGCAACATCATGGCTTTTGCGAGAACTAAGGTGACTAACATCTATTGTCTAGGCAGTCGTAGGCTCAAACACTTGGGTTGTTCACAGAAACCGAGATGTCTTCGGACCGGATGCAGATGACTTCAAGCCAGAGAGATGGCTCGATCAGGACAAAACTATGCTTTCACGGATGGAGGCCAGCTGGATTCCAGTACGTTTCTTCCCTCGAAATTCCTTTGCATGGAACTAAATATCGTGTCAATTAGTTTGGCGCTGGGTCTCGAACTTGCATCGGGAAGAACATCAGCCTACTGGAGATAAACAAGCTTGTCCCAGTCCTAGTGAGGGACTTTGACTTCTCGATTGTTGACGCACATCGCCAGAGACATGAGAATTATTGGCTGGTCAAGCAAGTAGGTATTCGCTGCAAGATATCACTGAGGAAGCCTTAGCCGACAGTGAATAAACAATGGGCTTTTAAGCAGTCCTGGCAAATTTCATTGAGTCTAGTTAATTTCTACTATACTCTCTTCTACAGTGTATTTACCAATCTGACTGTTCTTTTTCTACTATATATCCGGTTTAGATGACTTTTCGACCGAACTTACACCTGTAAGTAGTATATCTAAATAATAGTTTGAATATTTTGTAGCATACATATACTTATTTTAAAATTGCACTTTTGTGACTTATTAAAATGAAAATAAAGTGTAATGGACCGAAAGTTACGGACATAATATATTATTAGTTAGCATTTTCTTTTTGTAGCTATATACCTCTTGAGGATATCAAATTATAAATAAGAAAAAGAATTAATCCTACATAATCTTTTCCTTACTTAAATTGAGAGATATTAATAATTTTTATCTTCTAAATATATTAAAGAGGAGTTTTCTTAGCTATACTGCCTTAATCTACCTCACCGAGATATATACACTATAAGCTTAATAACTATTATATATCTTATGTTTTGCTCTAAATGTGTCCTTATATCTTTATTGGTCAGAATACCTAGTAATATGGCAGATCCTTGACCCTTTTCAGGTTAATAGGAGAGGGATTTAAGATAATCCGTTTCCCATCTCAGCACTAATGAGGGGTTATAGCTACTGGCTGCTGACATCCTAATTCTTCTGCCAAAGCAATATGAGACTTATTAATACTACATCTCTTGAAATCGAAGAGTTCTTTGACGTCTCTATTCCTGAATATGCCATCCTATCGCATACTTGGGGCGACGGTGAAGTCTCACTGCAGGACTGGGCCGATCGTCAAAACCGCCGCTTCAAGCCTGGCTCCCGGAAGATCATGTGGGCTTGCACCCAGGCGGCTAAAGATAAACTCAACTACGTCTGGGCGGATACCAACTGCATCGATAAGAGCAGCTCAGCAGAACTTTCCGAAGCTATCAACTCCATGTTCAAATGGTATCGGAGATCTGCTATCTGCTACGTATACCTGCAGGACGTCCCGGCCTCGACTTTGGATGAATGCATGAAGCCAGACAGTGCTTTCAGAAGTGCGAGATGGTTTACTAGAGGCTGGACCCTTCAGGAACTCATTGCACCGCCAAATCTTACCTTTTTCTCTAACGACTGGACCGCAATAGCAACAAAGTCGGAACTGGCGCCTTGCATCACGGAGATCACAGGTATTCCATGGTCATGTCTGGTTAAGGGCAGACTCTCGAAGCTTCACCCACTACGGAGATATAGCATTGCTCAGAGAATGTCGTGGGCATCGCTCCGATCCACAACGCGCATAGAGGATCAGGCCTACTCTCTTCTCGGGCTCTTTGATCTCAACATGCCGCTCGTGTACGGAGAAGGCCACGAGGCTTTCACTAGGCTTCTTGGAGAAATTATCCATAAATATGCCGATCATAGCTTCTTCGCCTCTTTATTGCAGTATGTCGACTTCCTCCCTCGCTCGCCCGTGGAATTTTGCAATTCGCAGTCAGTGGTTGTCAGCAGCTCGCCAAAGCTACAGAGGTACTATATGCACGAAGATTACCCATATCCGTTCAGTCTCACCAACACAGGACTACAAATCACTTTACCTATAGTGCCTACTTTGGTTCCTCACTTTGCATTCGGTGTTCTTGACTGCTGGGATATTGAGACTGTCAGCACCCAAACAACGCGTCATGTATCACGAATATGGATACCTCTGCTTCAAAAGGGCCGTGATGACTTGCAACAGTACTCGCGTTTGGTGTGGCCTCAGACTTTCTTCCGTGTAAAGCTGGTTAAGAGTAATGTTTTGGCAGAAGCGACTGGCCAGGACACGAACGCTGCAGAAGGATCAGTTCCACATCTACTAGATCATCATTCCAGCTTTGAGGGTGAACGGAACACAACATCTACGCCACAACTAGGCTCAAATTATATCGATCTGGTATCAAACGAGCTACAAAGAAGCATTCTAATCAAGAAGCCGTATGCGACGATTCTATCTGTTCCTCAGTGGCAGCCTCGTGAGGCAGGAAGTCCTTTTCTGCTATGCTTTCCTCGAGGAACCGCAAACTATCGTCTTTTCCGTATCTTCCCCAATGACACTTCGTCAGAAATTGCCTGGTCAGCAGAAAGACCGCCTCTACTTCCATTAGTAATGCCACGCCGAATACAGTGTCCCAGCAAGATATTGGATGCCAGTGTGGTATCTGAAACTAATGCAGCACAACACGGCGACCTCTACGGCGTAGTAGTTGTCTTCAAAAAACAAAGATCAAAACCTGCGAGTTTTTTTGCCATATGCCTAGCAAATATCAAACAGACAGACAATAGTGGCAACCGCAGCACCATATTCAAGCCATGTTGCAAGCTTATTCCGGACTGGTCGCCGTCCAAAGCCTTCCAGTTTCCTCCCTCCTCTGATATCAATATCATTGGTGACACAATGGTCACGGTTCAGAAAGTTGCAAGTGGCCCCCGAACAAGGGCCAAAGGTTTAGATGCCCGTTCTGTCGGACTAGTCCAGATAGTATTTGATAGAACACAGATGATGGCCGAGTTGAATCTGCTGCCAAACAAACCTCCCAAGGCGGAAAAGGGTATCCTGCAGCACTATGGTTTGGAGAATTCGGAGGATGATGGAGAAGATTTAGTATAACAAGAGGCGGACAGAAAGCTCCATGGTATGCTGTTTGCCAATCTCGGACTTTTTGGATTCTTAAACAGTCAGGGCGATGACCGCATAGACGCCAATGCTAGACTATTGGATCAAGTCCAAGCCATCAAGTGGTAAGAGGCCTGAATCCCAGAGCGTTCCGGGTCCAATGTTTACCGAGTCTGCGCTGGCGTTTTACTCTAGGGTTCGCAAGCATTTTCACCTTCTTGGTGGTGATCCCGGCAAAATTACCGTATACGGTCAGTCAGCTGGTGCTGCTTCAATCATGTATCACATCACCGCCCCAGGAGGTGCCATCTTCAAGTACGCTATGTTGCAGAGTCCAACTGCGCCATCATTGAAGGTAGCAGACACTTGGACCGATAGTCTCAAGGTTGCTTCCAATATCACCGGCAAGGCTATCACCAACGGCGAAGACCTCGCGCAGCTGAGTGATGAGCTTTGAGAAGTTAATGGTATTGCTACCTTCTACCTGCTATGCAGACGTACTTTGGGCAGTTTGCCACAACCTCCGACCCCAATGCAGAAGGAAATAAGCTTCCAGGCTGGCCACAAGCCGATGCTGAAGATCATATGATAGGGGTTTTGCCTACTAGTGCAGAACCTGGAAAGAAACTTAATAATGCTGGGCGATGCTTGTTTTGGAAGAAACTTCGGACGGGCGAGATTTAGCGTTATGAAGCTTCATATGATGACGATAGTTCAAGGCATTATCAGACCTATAGACTTAAAGAGCCTCAAACTCAACAGTTGGGATATTGCTGGAGCAAGTCAAAAGCTATTCAAAGCTGGGGAGTAGTGGTGACATGTAGTTGCAGCATGTCATTCGTTGACATAGGCAGATATTGCTATCAGATAAGTGTGAGCCCTTTAACTTTATCAGCTTTCTTTTACTGTACTATTTCAACAGTCCTATCTAATTCCTTCTTGTAAAGTACTCTGAAAATTCGGCATTATCTTTAAGCCTTTTAAGTGTTTTTTTATCATACTGAAGCGAGATTTCCAGACCTTTACGATCAACACGACGTGGTGGTAGAATTAGACAACGGCCATCTGGCTTATCTTCAATATCGCCAACAGTAAATCTCATTGCCAAGGGATAGCCAAGATCCTGCCCAAAGAAGATATCGTTATACTTGTGATGCTGGATGCAGACGATGAGCATATCTGGGCCTGGATAACGATTGGCATTCCAAGTTAAAGTAGTGCTCTTGGGCATCTGATTTAAGAGACCAACGAGCCGCCTGACTGCCTTGTCATCAACTGCAGCTATCGCTTTCTGGATCTTTTGTGCCGCCTGAGCATATATTGTACTTGCAGAGTGTTGTGATGATAACGACGGTAGGGTCGAGCGCTCTTGCAGACTCGCTACTGGTAGCTGAGCCACTGCATTTGGTTCTGCAAAGTTACCCCAATAAGTAGATGGTATTTCGGGGTTTCTCATACGGGGCCTGGCATCAACTGTCACAGCGAGCTTTGCCTCAGGATATTTCCGACAGTCGATGTCTCTAGCCGTGACTATGTGGCGCCATAGGAACGCGCATAATACCGCAACTGTTCCAGTCTTGGTAGTAAAAGGCATAGTGCTCAAGATTCGTCGTTTGAGCTGTATAATCTTATCCGAAGGGATAAAATACGTTGCACTTTCAAAAACCTCGTCGGAGTTGTATTCCGTAGGATTGAGGAATTTATCGACGCCTTCAGCAACTTTCCAGTGGGGAAATTCTTCCAGCGTCGTGTTGAGATTGCCCTTGACAATGTCGTGTCTGTCTAGCAATTGGACTGGTAATTCGTGCTCGCTAGATGACTCATTGGTTGCGGCAGCGAGATGTGAGCCTATAATGGACCAAAGCATAAAATTGCATTGACCGTCGCCAGCAATATGCTATCTTTCTGTCAGTTTGTATTCAAACCCATAATCAAACAGTAACCTACGTGCAATTGGCTCCCAATGATAAGTCCGCCGGGGATGAAATTGGCTTGCACGATAAAAGATGGAAGCCTCGCATCGTCTTCCAACTTAGCCGAAGGTCCAAAAACAAAGCTCCTTGGCATCTTGTTGTGGGGGAAATGTTCCTTTTCAAGTTGATCAAAAGTGCCATAGGTCCATAGACCCCGGAGCTCGGGAGAATTATAATCTTTATAGTATATCTCAACGCCCCTGGTAGTGTCAAAGACAAGTTCTACCTCCTCACGGCTGTTGTTAACGCGCCTTTGCACACAGCATGTAAGCTCCGGAATATCAACAACCGCCATCAAGAGAGATTTCTGTAAAGCGACAAAAAGTTGCTGCTTGTCCGCATCTGGACTAAGTCGAAAGAAGAGACACGTCGATATGTAGTCTCTAGGAGCAATTTGATCGATGGCGGAAAGCCTTACCACCTGGCCGTGACTGTCCGGATGTGGTCGAATGACTGCGAAGGAACTTGGAGGGAAGTTGACCACGCTTCCCAGAATGTCTAACATACTGAGGGCATTGGCGGCGCTATTTTGTTTTTATGATCTTTCCACTGTGAGAGCGACGACGTGGTAATTGATGAGAAATAAAAGACAATGAGATCAGAGGAAAAGAAATATTGCCCAACTGCCAAGGCTGATCACTTGATTCCAGAAACACTTCAGGACATATTATGTCAGTCAAGTCTGGAGAGGCAAATTGACAAGTAAACACTGACTTGTCATTGCGCAGGGAAAGGCAATGGAAAGATTCATGTAAGGTTGCAAGTATGAGACATTGCAATTACTCTCCCTTGGAATGACCTGCCGTCTTAACTGTCCACGCGTCCACAATTTTAACGATAGTTCATCATCGCTTGTTTTGACAAATGGTATGTAGATATACTATAATTGGGCATATTATTCAGTGTTGAAGTTGTCTTGTGTCGTGGTCACTGACTCATCGGGACCCCGTCTTCCGGGTAGCTTTAATTATGTCTTACCCAGTAATCGGCCCTATCTGCTCTGTGCCGGTAAGCCTCAGGGGTTCTGGATCACAAAAGTGGGTCGCTATCCAAAATTTCATCTGCAGTAAGTTAATAAATCCTATTATCAAAACATTTTCACGTGGCTTTCTCAGGAAATGAGTAACTGTTTCATTTTTTACTTTTTAGAACCAATTTTTATTCATTTTCCCTGCTATCGCTACAGCGTTTTCCAATTCAAAACTCCACACTACCCCTTACATTTTCGTTTTCTGAAACATGTTGATCAAGGGAGATTTTGAGACTTCTGACTCTTGAACAAAGAATCGGGTTGTGGGGTAAAATCGAAGTACCAATACAATGCTAATCTACCAGCCTCTGCGCATTAGCAATAACATTTGAATATAAGAAGAAGTAGTGACTTACGTATTCGGATCATGACTCAATACATTTATTCGCTCGTGGGAACGGTCTTTGTAACTTTAATAAAAGCGAGCAAACAAGCAACAACATAATCATCCATATTCCGCCATAACAAACACTCGATACAACAATGGAGCGCATACTGTCTACCTCATGGGTCGAGCCTGCAGGCTTTGTGAGTCCTGCTCTCATCGAATTATCGGCTATGGATAACTTGACGGCACCTGTCTACCCTTCTCCAACGTTGTTCTTTCCTCTCAAATCAGGTGTAAACCCTCTTGAGCTCTATGACGATTGCAAACGGGGCCTTGCTCGTTATATATACCAACACCCACATCTCTGCGGCAAAATCATTCAAGATGCCACAGGACGAAACTCGATTGAAATTCCACCAGCACCTTATGCCGGCGCTAACCTTGGATATCATGATCATCGAGATGCAAAGGAAATGCCTTCATATGACGAGTTTAGGAACTTTGGCTGGCCGTTTGCCGACGGCAATAGAGATGGCCTCAGCAAACTATGCCCTGAGGACTTTCCAAGTGTCCAAACTGGTGATCCAGTCATTATTCCCCGTTTCAACGTTGTCAATGGCGGGATTATTTTGACAACTTCCTTTGCCCACGCAATGTGCGATCTAGTGCAATGCCTCGACTATATCAAGTCCTGGGCTGCCAATACCCGAGCCGTTTCCAATGCTCGCATGAGGAACGAGCCAGAACCTCCATTACCGGAGCAGCTGGCACCGCATCTATTAGATAGATCACCAATGATGCCGAATGTACAGACCGAACACGATCTCGACAAAGTAGCGGCCCGCGCAGCGAATCTTCCGCATTGGACCATGCTTGATTCTCGAGATCCCGAGAAAGTGGATTCCATGATACACAACCTTTTCACAACGGCACGTCTGACAGACTATGATCTCGCATACTCTGATGAAACCAAACTTCGCGAGCCATCAGCCAGCGTGTGGAAAGTTCCCAAATCATCAATACAAATTCTTCAAATTATGGCTCAGAATGGATCTTCTGGAAATGCAAAGCTGTCATTAATCGACTGCCTAACTGCCTTCACCTGGCAACGGTTCTTCGAAGCAAAATGGGCACCTAGTCAGTCAGGCCCGCAACCTTTGCCTGAAACAACACGGATCGTTTACGCGGGAAGTGTCCGGCCTCGTCTTACACCACCATTGCCCTTTAACTATATGCCGGCGTGTGTCGATCTCTTCCCAGTCACTGCGAAAACAGAAGGATTCCATCTTTGCTCTCCATGTTGTTTAGCTAAGGTAGCTACACAGATTCGCAGCACCAACAACAACTGGAGCGAGGACACATTCCGCGAGATGCTAGAAGTGGCACAGATGCACCCTTTTAGCCCAGGGATAATCCCAAATGGCCCACTTGACGCCCTTACAACCGATCACACACGTCTTAGCGCAGCTGTATCTGAAGATTGGGGTGCTCTTGGTCGGTGTGAGGCGTATCGCGAGCCGTATATCGGCCGGACACCTCCCCTAGGCGAGATTACCTTCCTCCCGCGTTGGGATAATGGTGAAATTAGTGTCATGTTTTCGGGGGAGGCTATTGTTTTGGAAAGGCTGAAAAATAATGAGAAGATGAATGCTGCTGCTTCATGCCAGTTTGTCATGCACAACTTTCCCAGAGCAGCAGCAAAGCTTAAGCGGCCTTCTAAGTTGTAAGGTTATAACGTATCAATTATGCTTGGCCTATTTAAGTTATACTTTGTGAAATAAAAGAATCATCTCGGCAAAATCGATATGTTTACCATAGCTGAACATATGTTCCAAAACGCCTCCACTTAGACATCGAATAGTAGGCATCGAGCTCATTGATTTCCTCGACGCTCAAATGACGTCTGCCAGTTCTTAAATCGGCAGTACGAAGGTCGCGCCAAGGCGTACGCATAATCACCTTGTAGCCCGCGGTGAAAATGACAATGATGAGAATACCAATGATGTACTGGAAGAAATTGTTTGGGTCGAAACCTCCACCACCCTGAAGGAATATTGTTAGTGTCTTAAGTCTAGATATTCGGTGGCCTCTCGAACTTACCAAAGGTTTGATTCCGATAGCGAAGCAACTAGCTGTAAGCAAAGCACAGATTGCCAAAAGCCAGGAAGGGGCCAAAGGCCCTCCAGCCGACTTCCAGGCGTATGGCTCCGTAAATAAAGGGTCGTTTTGGAGCTTCAGTGCCCGATGAAACCGGAAGGATGTGAATCCGATGATGATCCACATACAGAAAAATGAGGCACTTGTGATAGAGATAAGCCACGTGAAAGCGGTTTTGCCGCCAGCTACGGAAATTTGTCAGCATCAGAAGTGGAATGTAAGCAGCATGATTTCAGAAGTGATGTACCTGCCAAGTTGATGTATGTGAGAATGATGCCAACCCCGCATGTGATAGCAAGGGCCCAACGTGGGCGACCCTGACTATCAACCTTGGCGATGAATTCAGGCACCAGTTTCTGGTGTGCCATGGTGCGGAGTACACGCGATGCCAAGTACACGGCCTCGGCAGAGATCGCCAAGATGCCGATTATCATGCCGGCATTCAAAATGTCCGAAATGACGGCGATACCAGAGTCAAGGGTTGCAATGACGAATGGTGAAGCAGTGACACCACCACCACCAAGCAGACGTTCGTCATCGGATCGGACAAGCAAGGTAATGAACATGACACTCAGCATGTATACAATCCCCACACGATAAGGAACGAGTTTGGTTGCATGTCCCATGGCATGTCTCGGACTCTGAGCCTCTCCGCCCATGATACCGATGAAGACCTGATCTCCGACAGCCCAGGTTGCGAGCAACGCAGCGTTGGCGAAGCCCTGTTCACATGCCGGTCAGTATCGACCACAGCCATACCTTGGGTAAAAGCGGCGACCTACAGAAAAACCATTCTTGAAAGGATCCAAGTCCGTCCAGGTAGAGCCCGTATGAAGTTCACCGGTAGGGCCAGCTCCGCACACAAGGGCGAGCGATAAGAAAATGATGATGAGAAACAAAAAGATCTTAATGAGGGACGTAAAGTACTCAAACCAAGCAAATATCGTGTTAGGGAGAAGGAATATGACGAAGGTTGCAACTAGGAAGATTGTGTCTAGCGTTCATGTTGTTAGCTTGTGATTGCAATTTCGCATGTGGACAGGCATTAATTACAAACAGCTGCAGGCGGGATAGCACCACCAGCCCAAAAGTTGATCAGAATGTCACAGAAGACCGCTTCTGCCGCAATAATTGCAGTCCAGCCTGGTGGACGTTGAGTTAGCTTACTATCCTCATGCCGTTGGATATGTTGTTGAAGTACACACCCAACCATTCAGCGAAGCCGGCACCAAATGCCAAAGCAGGGTCAACCCAACGCCCAGCATAGTCGATGAAGTTTCCAGAAGTTGGGAAAGCAATCGTCATCTCCGACAGGGTTTGCAGGACCGCCCACACGCATGAGCAAACGAGGGCGTATGCGATTATCATGTTGCCAGGGCCGCCACTGGCAAGCGCGCTGCCTGTTCCAATGAACACACCGCTTCCGATGTTTGAGCCGAGCGAAATAATCTGAGCGCGGTTATTAGATACTGCGTACTTCACAGGCAGGGTCAAGGTATGGAACATGCATGGACCTGGCGAGGAGTGAATGATCTATGGAACTGTCCATTCCGATCATCATTGAGCTCGGCCAGCTCGGCTTCCCGAGTGCTTTCTGGTCGCTCAAGTGGAGATCCATCTCCAGGCAGCTTCTCGCGGTCGCTCTTGTACTCCATGATGTAGTAGCTTTTGCGTTATAGCAGAGCTGAGTGTTGTGTGGGTTGTATCTAGTCTTCAAAAGGGGCTCTTTCATGCAGAACAAATGGTACCTAGAAGATGCGACTTGCTGAGAGGACTATGGAAAGTGAAATTAATTTCCCTGTGGAAGACCTGCCGTATTTGTATCGCGTAACGATCGACTGAACCCCAACAAGCTACCCCAAGTGTCCTCTCTGCAAGAAACCATAATTGATTGTAGATTACAGGGTTTCAGAATCAATGGCGTGGTACACACCTGTTAGACTGTTGCAGAACTTGGTCGGGAACAGATAAGACCCAGTCAATAGACTTCATGGGTTCCACCTATTGACGCTCAGCCTCTCAAAGTTTGGCTTGGCATCTTGGCATAAAGCGAACCAGCGCCTGGCTTGCTGCGCCTCCGTTGGCCCCGGCATAGTGCCTCGGCAATATGGTCTAACTCGACCTAACCATGTCCAACAGACAGCCAAACTTCTCCTATGTGTGCTTATCAGACAAGGGAAACTTGGCATCGCATGTACTTCTTCTCCCAGTCGGTTGATTTTCCGACCCCTCGTCTGCTGATGCCGAGCCGCTACGGGAAGGCCTCCGATGTCTCCTAATGTGAGCCTGAGATATCCGCTACGTGATAAGACAGTCAAGGGTTTGCGATTCTTATCACACTTGCTCTTGCAATCTGCAATTCGCCTAAACCTGTGATTATAAATGCTAGACTTTCCCCAACGCCATGTTATTTATAATAACATTTCCTGATAATAGTGTGCCCGATAGTTGTAAATAAGCCAGCGCTATGAATAAGGTATCCAATCGTTGGAAAAGTAAATGCATTCATTGACCCAGATATTAAGCTAAAACCGCGAGAGGCAAAATCTGGGGAAGGCCTCGGCGAAGTGGAGGCCCCCATGACGCGACTTTAATCTAACCTTATAATTTCCGATAGTGTATATTTTAATTAATATCCTTAGATGCGCTTAGGTTTAGGGTTTTAAAGAGGGTAAAACAGTTGCATACACTGCCTTGACTCGAATCCGGTGAGAAATGTAAATAACACAATATTATCGCCATAAATAACAGACAATATAAATACCGTGAAATATTGAGGTCTATTTCAGTTTGGATATCAGAGTTATGAAAAGACTAATAAGTCAGCCTAACACTACAGCTCCTGGAAGCTTCATACAGCAGATTATTGAGGCATTTATTTGAGTTGGCCAATCAGTCACGACTCACTTCAAAGAGTCTTCTGCGAGCCAATCATGAATAGAAAGACACCCGTCAAAGCATTCCATAAAAATAGCTATCAAGTATTGCTACTCCGATACTACAATCCACCTTATATCAGACCAAAGAGGCCATGTGTCTCTTTTCTCAAGCTTTTACAGCAGACAGTTTCCCTTAGCTTAGATTTCTCAAATAGAAAAGTAGTCGAGGTTACAGGTGTCAAACACACTGCCTTCAACCTCAGTCGAGGGGTATCTCGCAAGCGTTATTCTACTTACGCTCGGCATCTGGCTTAACTTGCTCAATATCCTCGTTGATTTCGGGATATCCTGAGTCATCACCCAGTCTTTTCCAGTCTCCAAAAAATAGGGGCCCTGGGTGACAAATAGTAAGTGCAAGCAGAGCCGCCATGATCATGGGGCCATCGAGGACCATAAGAGAGGGTTCATCGTTGGCAGCCTCAGACTTGAAACCACCGGAAAGCTCAACGACACGATAAATGCACCTGATCGTTATAGTGACAGTGGCGATGCTAAGGGCTTCAAGTTGGTTGGACCCGTCAGCTTGGTATTCAGAACAAGCGGAAGAGTGACATACCCCAGATAAATGACTTAAACTGTCGAGAAGATCGTAGTTCGCGAAATCGAGGGTTAGCGCCTTCAGTGCCTTTGCGGATGCGAGACCAAAGATGTGCTGCTAGGCCCATGAAGATACCCAACGATAACACTTGATAAGCCAGTCCTGCTACTAGAATATACACACCCCTATCGACCTTCTTCTGTGTCTTTCCAGTAGCGGCAAGACCGCCGCCCATAGCTTGGAGGACCAGCGAGACAACATCAGAGCATATAAAGATGATTGCATATGTTCTGGGCGCCATGAGAGAGAACTGCCTTCCGTATGCTTTTACGACTCGGCCAAGAGAGAGATAGATCGGTGCCGAGATAAGGGCGGGCGCAATGGTAAGGCACACTAGCTGTATCACAAAGTACCTGAGAGTGACGCATCTGTTAGCAGCGAGTTCTGAGAAAGGAGCCACAGGTAGTACTATACTGACCTTTTCTTGAAAATCCCATCTCCTCGGGCTTGCATAACTCGGCCAGCATAACCGATCGCTTCTGTGACGCAGCCGAGCACGAGTCCGCCAGCAAAAGTGCCCCAAACCCGGTATCTGATGGCCAAGTAGAGCTGGATAATGGCAAAAATACTAAAGATAGCGAGATAAAAAGCATTGGCTCCGAGATTGGGAACATAGTGGTACCAGCCGTACACCTCTACGCTACAGGTAGCCATAGTGCAAAGATTGCGGTCGAACGCCATGTTTGATCTTGGGAATAAGGCTAAGTAGGTGAATTGAATTATGTGTTCAATGCGGATAAGAGCAGCTTTTTGAATCGCACGGAATTTGGGGTTTTTAAAGCATTTTCATTGTCTTTCCGAAGTGGACCTCTTAACTTGGTTGTAACCAACAAGTTAATTATTTACAGTGGTCAACGACGAAAGTTCCAAGCGTACGGCTGCTTACGCCCAGATCTGTCTAGCTTTAAAGAGACACAAGAGTCACGGCAAATATCTCCTAGTGCTTACTATTGGCGTCAGGAGCGAAAATCGCTTGGGCTAGGCATAAGCTGACATATCTCTATCTGGTATTATGTCTCAAAGCTGAATATGATCAGCCCATTGAAAATCCAATCAGAGCGCACAGCACACTATGAGCTGAATCTCACATGGTCTGTAAACAAGTTACGTTACGTGTTTCAACGGCTTTGGAAAAGAACTTTAACTGCGGTTTTATTTATTTTTAGATATATGCTTAGGGTTCTTGCTTGGCCCGGATATTTGCTCGAATTAGGAAACAAGATTCGTTGCCTAGCGCTTCTTAAGCTTATGTTGACACTACGCTAGTTATAACTTCTTTCAGCCTCAAAGCCTTTTATACATACTTCACTTCAATCTTAAATTGATCATCTTTCTCATCAACCAAAGTGACCTCAATACCCCACCCAGATACCTCATAGGACTTTACCCCACTCATAGATAGTGTAGCATCATTCAATGGCTCCCAGCCACTAATCTCACTGCCACAACTGTCAGATCCAGGAGTGGCATCTAGAACACGAATAGGTCCCAGCCCTGTAGCGACAGTAGTATCAATCGTATAAAGGAGGACACCAGGTGCACAAATCTTGTCGTCTAGACCTTTGGCCACGCGGGCTTCAGCTACAAGAGCCGAAGTCTTGCTAGTTGCAACAACCACAGCCTTGGTGCCCCCGTAAGTCTCGACAGGTGTGAGGGTATGTCTGGTTGTGCCGTGTTCGAGGATACAGTCAATATCCTCATCGAGTAACCAACCTAACCTCCACTTGTCCCAAGCAAAGTAGTCAGGAGCCATCCCCCCAACATTACCCATTAGATCCCAACTACCAACAAATTCACCTGTAGGAAAGTTTATATCGAGTGGGTATAGATCGGGTAGGCACATAGAGTGACCTGTCTCATGGTTGAGCGCCTTGTAGCCCCAGCTATTATAAGGGTCAACTCCAAAAGTGACAACTCTCCTTGCCGTAAACTCTTGGTTTCGTGAAGGGATGCCGAAGGACGAGGCTAAAGAGCGACTTAACCATGCTGCATTGCGCGTAGGCACAACATAAAGGATATCTATCTTTCCCGCAGGTAGAGATTTGCTATTATTCCTTTGTGCGTCCATCGCGTTCAATGCATCTTCGATATATGCGTAGTGTTGTTGGTTGTTTAAGCCAGCATCCCAGTTGTATGATTCGGCAGAATGAGGCATGCGATAGAACTTGGAAGTATCGGCGGTGATGTTGAGTGCAAGCTGGTGATTGCTAGACTCCTGGAACCACTTGTTTGCATCGGGAACCAGGAATTCATAAGCCTCCTCAGGAGATTCGTCACTGGCCTGTGAGTCGGGAAAGTCGACGAAGATCATATAGCCCCGGATAGTTCCCTTGCTGGAGACGCAGTCGCTTGGAAAGCCATGCCCAACACCCTGCCATGCGAAGGGACTTGCGGGTAGTTTACAAGTAGGAACCCAAGGAGTGTTATCTTCAGGCAATGTGCCATTGGAAGATCCAGTCCCGTTAGTCGGTGTGTCTGGTATTGAGGGTTGCGTTTGGTTGCTAGGTCGAGTCTGGTTGTTTGCTGCCAGTTGGCATATAGAGGATGCCACTAAGGCTGGTAGAAGCGATAACAGTAATGTAGCCTTAATAACCATAATGGCTGATTTTTCAAACCACAAGAGCTTAATGTAGTAAAATATTGTGTTGGGCTCCTATGGTTTTATACAGCCACGGCAGTCAACACCTTATGGATACTTCGACTAGCCAATATCGAAATACGAGCTTAAAGTGGGACGGGCCGAGAAATGCCAACAATCGAAAGCCGAGCTATAATTAAACCCTTGCCTAGCTTGTTTGAACCCCTATCCGCCACTTATAATATCAGCCCAAACATCTGCTCGTATTGGTAAGAAAAATTCGTTGCCTTGTTCTTCTTGGGTTTGTGTGTGAAAGTTCTTGCTATCTCTATTAACTCCTTGCCATCGACAAAGACAGTTTGGGACTGAGGATATTTAGCCAGGATCTCAGCATACAACACCTCCGAAGGCTTGTCCCCCTTTGCCGTGCCACATGGAGCCGAAGACTCAGGATTTCCCGGGTTTGGTAAATAGGATGATACTGCTGGAGAACATTAGTTCTCGGTAGAGTTCATACCTTCTTCTCCTATAGCTATCTGGAAGTAAAGAAGTACCTCTTTCTACCCTACTCTTCCTCTCCCACTACCAGTAGCAAAATACACCGTCCATTGTAGCCGTCAGGCCATCACACTCCCATTTTTTGCCTGCATTTCCATTGGCAACACATTTAATCGCCGTCGATCCATCACAAGCCAACGTGCCCACTTCAGTCGCCGACTTGACCGTGTACTTACAATTCTGTAAATCAAACTTCTTAACATTGAACTTGCCAACATCCTTCGCTGGGAATGGTTTAGACGAGTCCAGGACCTCATCAGTCAACTGAGCATATATCGAGTCCTGATCCCTGCAGTAGTTGACAGGTTCGTCGTAGTCTGTTGCGTATACAAGCCAGTCGTACGTCCTCTTGTTGGAACAGCCTGGCTCACCGTTGCACTTGGTTTGGAAGACAGTGTGTGCAATGTGAAGAGCACGACTTGGCTTGGGTGCTGGTGGTTCAAACGGAACAGTGGACTTCTTAGACGTAGGCTGTACCGTAACGGTTGGGCGGACAGTGACTTCTGTAATCTCGGTGGCGGTCACGAAGACAGTTTTGCTGGGAACGACAGATGGAGAAACTATGGCTGAATAGGCGGAAGTTTCAACTGCATACCAGCTCATGAAGTCCTCATACACGGATGTCGCCCAGTAAGCATCATATTCTTCGGTCCAGAAGGTATCATGCGCACGTTCAGTTACGGCAATATCCTCTTCGTACACTGTTGTCGTCGAAGTTTTGGTCGTATCAGTTCCGCAGCTTGTCGTGACACATGTTGTCGTTGAACAGTCGCCTGTTCGAGTTGTAGTCTCGTCAACTGTGTGAGTGCAGAGAACGCCGCAAGAAGTGACTTTCTTGTCATCGTCACAGCCGCAGCCATCTCCTTCACACTCATCAGGGTCCCCGTTGTTGCCACCACCACCTCCTCCACCGCCGCCTCCGCCTCCAATTTCAATGCCGGGAGAGCATCCATCAATACCGCAGCCTTCGAGACATCTAAACAGGCCGCAACCTTCAACGCCACCGACGCCGCCATCAATGCATCCGAATAGACCATAGTCATAGTCTCCGCAATTAGCTGTACATGTGGTAGTTGGGTGAGTACGGGTGTAAGAGACTGTATGGAATCCAGATGTTGCAGTTGTGGTTGGATTAGTTGTCGGTCCAGGTTGTAAGATCACCGAGGCGGTGGGCAATGGTTGGAAAGTGCCAGTGTGTCTGGCAGGAGGCCATAATGGAGGGAGTATAACTGTGTTAGATCCTGAAGTAGTGGTCTTGAGAGTGGCTTCGTCGCTGGACAGTGGAATGGTAATAAAGGGCGGTAGACTGCTCTGTCTAGGGGTGAGAACGGCCGTGGTTGGGTCGTTAGAGCTGATGACGATGGGCTAGAATGGAACCTTGCTGACGACAAATGGGTTTACGGTGATAACTGTGGTGCTGCACACCAGCGACTTTCGCGGCATCAGCCACGGCTTCGCCTTGAGCTTCCTCTATCTCGGCTAACATAGTTTCCCAAAAGTTGGTGACCACGAAGACGGTGTGAGCGCCCTTGACGGCAGTCCCGAGAGATTCTGTGTTTGACAGGTCGGCCTATAGTGGAAAAACGGTGTCAGTTCCAGGATTCGATATCAGGGAATAATCGCAAATTGGGATATTTAACATACAACAACCATGTCAAGGCCCTTAGCAGCAAGCTCCTTTGCAACAGGCTTGCTGGAATCACGGGTGACAGCGCGAATCTTGAACTCGCTCGAAAGCTTGGGGTCAGCAAGGACAGCATTGATGACTGAGCCACCCTGCTTTCCAGTGGCTCCGAAGATAGTAAGAATCTTTGACATTTTTGGTGGAATGCTACGCCTCCTATTAGGTGCTATAGTCAACACGATTGGCTACAATACCACGGGACTTTTTGATATTGCTTGCAAGTCAAATTTTACAACGTGAAACTGAACTCGCCAAATCATCCTCATCCAGGCCTTACACTTCATACTTCCTTTTCAAGGACTCACCGGCCTGATCATGCCAAGCACTCGGGGCTTAATACCATGGCGAGGATGAAAACTTGCTTTGTCCAAGTTATTCTCCGCCTCGCTAACCCATAGGCTAGTAATATGAGAAAAACAAGTGATTTCTCGTTTCGGAATAGCATTGCCATACTCATCCGGGAGCTTGCATGACTTGAAATTTGTTCCACCATGTCTGTGTTGCACAAGTTCCGCGGCATATGCTAAATTGATCGGCCATCGACGTTAACAATCGTGATAGTCATGTTATTTCCCATAGTTGTGCCATTCGAGCGATAGTCAGCTATAACAACATATCTTCGCTTCGCGTCAGTACGAGCGGCCAGTTCCACAATAAAGGTATATTCATTTTCCCTTTGACCTGGTGTGGTTGAGAATCTTCCCAAAAGTGCAGGAAAATGACGACGCCCTGCTTGCGTTTGAACAGGATAGGTGAAGGTTGTTGTATAACTCCTCCATACCGCTGAGCCGAGACTCAGGCCATCACCAGGTTCATAGAGATGAGTAGCCTCTACGTGCCGAATGAAGCAAATGGGTTCTGGTTTAGCTTCATTAACGAAACGTGATGGAACCCAAATGGGGTCCGAGAACCTAACACACTCATTCTGTATCGGAGTTCTTACAAATGTTAAGGTACAAAAGAGAACAGGAAGAACTAAGGATCTCCGGTCTTTTTCATACGCCAAGATAGCATATCCGAGTCTGTTCTCGTTTGGATCCCTTTTGAGTTTTAGGGTAGCTTGTAGCCCTCGTGCCATCATGCTGGGACTGAACGCGACATAGGGAACTTGAGCGACGTCTTTTGTGATGAGATTAGGATAGTTCTGGAATTGTGAGGGGGATTTGGCTAGACCATTTGGCGCAAATCCGTTGTCGGCCTCTGTGTAGTTCCATGCGAGCAAAGACGCATCTTCATTCGTCTTGATGATTTCTTCTTGTAGACGATAAAATGCCCGATCAGTCTCGCCATATAGTAATGGCATGTTAACGTCAAATAATCCCAGAAGTGAATAGGCTCGATCTTCGTATCGACCAGTCTGTCGACCGGCGGCCCAAGAAAAAAGTCTTCCTAGTCGAATGGATTGTAAGTACGTGCCATCCTTGCATGAAGCTTTGATGAGACTGTTCGCATCGATGCTAGTGGCTGCGTGAATGTAGTCCTGTAATTCAAGACGATTGCCACACCTAATCCAATCCTTATCGAAGAATGTCAAGTCTCTGGGAGCCAAAAGTTCCTGTAATGTCCAGCCCCGAGTAAACCATTTAGACTTCTGAAAGGATTCGGTCCATGGTTTTAATGATGCCGAACCTCGGGTTCTGAGCTTTGCGCAATCGGTAGATGTAGACACATCTGACAGGTACGCATAGCAAACGTCTGATTCCATGTACCATCGATACATCGAGTTGATGGACTCCTGAAGCTCAGCACTGCTAGACTTGTCAATGCAACAAGTGTCGACCCAAATGTATTTGTATCCTGCTTGTAAAGCCATAACACTGAATTGATGGATTTTGTGGTAAGGTTTCTTGTTCCACTGCGGTGTTTTCCCCGGTTCAGCGGTATTCCTCTGCATCATGTCATAGTAGGATGGCTCCTCATCTTCCCAGCGATGCGACAGTATCGCATACTTTGGAATCTTATCACCGATAAACTCCTTGAACTGAAGGTCTTTTGTTGTTAGTAAACGCATTTTCATTACGCGATATGCTGCTTTTGATGGGAGATGCGCCTAGTCGATGGTTTGTTCGAGAAGTCAAGATGCGTTGCTGCCTAAAGTGGTGAGGCCTAACGAAATGATCAGTCTCCTGCAACTCACCCATGTATGCATATAACCAGTCACAATCGCTTATCTACATACATGTGCGTACTTCTTGCGTGCTTGAGACTTTGTTTTCTTCCCTCCAATTCTTCCCTCAAGGCAAGTTCCCCGTTTCGGGGAGGCCACAATTTACGCAGTACTCTAGAGGACCCATCCCATATTGACATGAACAGCCTTTTCCTGTTTGTATGCAGCAAGTCCTGGTCATCCAAGCTCCCTATCAATTCCACTCTGCTTGACACCGCTGAAGGGGATACGACAATCCGTATCGTTGGAACTAATGATCATCTATACCATTCCTGTTTGTGATCTCCCTGCCACACGATGCGCACGCTCGATGTTATTTGTGAAGTCGGCAGACCCAAGACCGTACGATGTGTTGTTGGCGATACGAATAGCCTCTTTGGTGATTGTGGTTCCAGCTCGGTAGACTTCTAGATACACGACGTTTATTCCTGCCTGCAACGTGGCCCGGCATTAGTCGACAACAGTCACAGAGAAGGCGATGAATGTAAACACATACTGTAATCCCTTTGATAGATCCGATTCTGTTTTCTTTTTCTCTCTGCTGCGTTCGTGATACCAGGGTGGGTCTTCCTTGACACTTGATTGCAGTAGACAAAGTAGCCCTGGAACATGGCATGTTCCAGCGAACCTGTTCTGATATAGTGTGTAAGCAGCTTGAATTAGTGTCTTGCTCATCCCAGTAACTACGAATCGAGAGACAAGATCCTTCTATTACGTTTTGAACAAGTTGTCAAACTTGTCAGCTTTGAAAAATCTAGTTACGATCTCGTGAATTCCTCCGGAGAAATGGAAATTAACTTGCCCCGAAATCTGAGACAGACAGATCTCTGAGCCTATAGTTTATTCGAGAGCTAAACACAGAGACATTAGA
This sequence comes from Fusarium sp. NRRL 53497, assembly GCA_013184445.1. Classification (NCBI taxonomy): domain Eukaryota; kingdom Fungi; phylum Ascomycota; class Sordariomycetes; order Hypocreales; family Nectriaceae; genus Fusarium; species Fusarium sp. NRRL 53497. The sequence goes on from JABCJZ010000223.1 coordinate 84,550, forward strand.
AAGAAATGTCAAGTCTAATACGCACCACACTAAAAGATCTCCAGGACAACATAGCACATATAGACAGTGTCCCCTAGACTATATTTCGCTTCTTTATGACATGGTATTCTATACCACTGAGCTTGACGAGGTGCTAATGAATGGAAATAGAGAGAGATCTGGGAAGTTGAATCTATGGAACACAACGTGTCCCTCAAGTTATGGTCGCTCTACTGGCTCATTCACTACGACCCTCCAGTATTCTCTATAACTTGCGTCTTCTTGTCTAGACTCGCATCAATGAAATCCTCCAGGTGCTCGTAGGCTCTTTGTATCTTTCCATTATGGGTCTCCTAAATGTAAGATTTGAAGCTTCGACGTTGGCTATGCTGGCTTTGATAACCTACATTTTATTTAGTGCCGGTTAACCCTGACTGATTTCCAAGTTTCTAAGTTACGTAGTCTCGTTTTAAACACTCTCTGCTCATATTTTCTAAAGTATCGTAGGCTTTATTTTGCGTCCAGACTTCGTTATAAGCAAAGATCATGCGAGTCAGAGTTCGTTGATCGGCAATGCTACGAGTTACGTGGAGGCCAGTGCCTCGTAAGTCAGTCATCGTAAATTGCAACATTACCGTCTCCAGCGAGACCATTTGCAGTTTTAATAAACGCATAGTCGATTCGACCTGACAGAAGCCTAGGTAGGTTGACTTGGTACCACTAACCGATATCCACGACGGTGAAAGGAAGGCAGATATTCTTTATTTGATTCAGCATGTCTTCTTTCTCGAGAAATCGTTAGCCATAGTACTTTTAATACTAGTTCCCGGCAAATCAATAACTATATCTCTCAAATTAAGCGCCCCCTTAGGAGGAGCCACTGTGGCGAAGAAACGAGGAAGGTATCGCTTCATGCCTATAGGTTTAGATGGATTTATCAGAAGGATCTCGTCTATTACACTTCTACCATAGATAGTAGAAATGACGATGACTATGCCGGATAGAATCTCTGTCAAAGCTGCTTCCGGGCCACTAAGGTCAGCAGAGATAACCTTGACACGTTTCTTCTTCAGTCCAAGCGTGGATAGCTTCTGCAGAGATGGAGGCCTTGCAAGAGCTACAACCTCCTAAGAAATGATAAACTCATTAGCATCATGCTTCAGATCTACCTGAAACGGTGGTTGTCTTACGAATTTAGGGGCTGTCGATTCCAGTAAAGCTTGACGAACCGAGCCAGTTTGGCCAGCGGCGCCGAGGGTCGCAACTTTAATGGGTGGAGAAGATAAACAGCTGGGATTGTATAAACAATTTGATGAAGGCATTCATTGCTCTATTGATGAAACTTGGCAAGCAGCTAACTGCTGATTCAAACCACGCAAGATAAGTGCATATTCGGAGAAAGAATGGCTTTAGTTAGCGGAGTAGTTGCTGATCTGCTGTAAGTACAGTGCAAGAGAAACTGAAGTATTGTATACCTAATTTTAGCTCGTAAGCAGATTGCATTAGTAAAGGGCACTGGTTTCACTTGCGCTCGCCTCCTTGCACTGAAGGACGCCAGCGTGGCTCTTTTGGACCTGGCTGACACCACACGCTAAGTAGACGAATTGACTAAGCTTTATAAGTCTTAAATAATGCCTATAAATATTAACATCACTGGTATCGAGGGTGTTAAAGAAGTAGTGGGAAGGGTTGTATTATGGACAGGGTATCTTGACTTTGCTGTGGATGCTACAGGCATTTTGTCTGCTTGGGTCTATATAGATGCTGTTCAGTCTTATATCTGGGGTTAAGCGGATTGATTTTTGTAACATGAATCCTTTATATTATAGTAAATTATTAATATAGAAAGAAAAGTATAAGGTAGTTATTTATACTTGAAGGTGTTAAGAAGTTGTTTCTTATAATATAGCCTTTATAGCTATAATATAAGCTTTTAACCTAACTTAATTAAAAACATCATACTTAGTTTTATAACATAGTCTTAAAGCTTTATATAGTAAAGTAGGATAATTACTTATTTTTAGCTACTTGCTTATTATATGTATCACTTCTTTTAGGGGTTATCTCAAGTCACGTGAAGACTTGCGGGATTTTTTATCTTATTTACAGTATTTATAAATCTCAAGAAGTTCCTTTAGCTTACTGCGTTTCAAACTATAGAGTAATATTTCATATCTTTCATTATGCTTTGTCAACAATGCCAAGAAGCCATTACTACCGCTAATGACAGTTGGGAGTCAAGACATAATAAGCCCGTGCATTCCAGAAAGGTTACTATTCACGAACACCGCTGCCAGCCTTGAATCTTCTGCTAGTGCCGGATGCCTGATCTGCCGGAAAGTATGGAAGTGGATACTTGCTGACGAAAGACTGTCAGAAAATAGTATTAATGCCTCTAGGCTTCAGCAGAACACAAACTCGGTGCTCGGTATGTGGGTAAAATCATCAGACGTTTCTGATTCCAAACAACTGTCAGTGGGAGTCTCTTCCAAGGCCCATCTAGATACCGCTAGTTTTGTGCTTATTCCACGTTTTGGAAGCTCGGATCCTGCTCCCAAAAGTCTACCCAACGCGCATTTATTATCTACACCCGAGACGGACGACCTATGGCGCCAGTGGTTCCAAACTTGCTCAGAATCCCATTCCAAATGCCGAGCTTTGAACAATCATCCAATCTCTACATTCACGCCGAGAAGACTCGTGGAAGTCACCAGCGATGCCAACAGAAACCCCCAGCAATGGCGACTTGTGTTGGGTGCCGACATAGAAGAAACTAACTACCTTACTTTAAGCCATTGCTGGGGATGGACTAAATATCTTAGTCTCACAAAACATAGCTACCCTAACTTTACGGCGACTTCACCTCTCTCAATGCTACCGACTACCTACCGCGATGCCCTCATTGTTACAGCAGCTTTAGGGAAACGATACATTTGGATTGACTCTCTTTGCATCTTTCAAGACGATGAAGAGGATTGGAAATCTCAGTCTTCGGTGATGGGTTCCATTTATAAACACTCTACATGCAACATCGCCGCTGCCTGGGCAGAAAATAGTTCCGACGGTTGCTTCGCACCCAAAGAAGGACCAACTCTGTTTACTCTGGCATCAAAAGAATTCTTAGTGGAAGAATTTCTTTACACGGCGCCCTTTCACCAGGAAGACATTTGGCATGCACCTTTAAATAAAAGGGCATGGGTGATTCAAGAGCGTTATTTAGCGCCGAGGTAGTTGGTATTTGCCGGAAAACAAGTCTACTGGGCATGCCAAGAACTTACTGCCTCAGAAGAATTTCCTACTGGCTCTCAAGATCTACCCAGTGAGCTCATGGTTGTACAAGCGTCAGCTCTCTCACAAGGGGATCCAACCAGCGAGAGTGATCTGGCAGTGCGCAGAACCTGGGCGGATTTAGTGAAGGCTTATTCAAGCTGTCAACTCACATATTTGACCGACAAGACGATCGCCCTAGCCGGTTTAGCTGCAGAATTTCGTGCTGCCAACAATGACACATACCTTGCTGGTCTGTGGAAGCAAAACCTGGAAGACCAGCTATGTTGGACCCTCGATCCCAATGAATACCCCCACCAAAGCCACAGCACCACACCGACATACTTGGCTCCTACGTGGTCGTGGATTAACCTCGATGGGCCCGTGGAATATGATCGCGCCTACGTGCGTGAGTCTACCGATACAAACTCGTTGAGGTTCTGGAAGCTTCGATCGAGTCAGATGAACCAAACGGACTGCACAGCTTCATATCTGCTAGACTACGTGTGCGAGGAATTGCTTTGTGGGGTTGTCTCCAAAACCCAGACCAGAACCAGCTTGGTCTTGGCGGGTACCTTGTTCGTCCTTCTACTATGTTTAAGCTCAATAAAGCTCTCGAACGCCCGGGGAAGTACTCGATTACGAAACCCACTGTCGCCATTCAGTGGGACGAGTACCAGCTGTCACTCCCCGAGGGCTCACAGCGCTATCAGGAACTTCTGCAACAACGCACTGGGCAACTACTGATCTTGCTGGTTGGTGTGAATCAAGGTACATATACCCGTGGCCTATTGCTCAGACGCCTAAGAAGCACAAAGGACGAGGTAATCTGTGTTAGACTGGCTGTAGTCGACGTGTGGGGATACGACTTTGCCGCATACTTTTGGGAAACACTAGGGCTGCCCAGTCGATTTTCAGGCGTTCACCGTGTTGATCTTAATGATCCCCGTCTACATGGCTTAGTGCAAGAGGTAGCTATCCAGTAAGGTAGGCAAGTCTTAATATAAGTTATTTGCACATTTAGATGTTATATACGAGATATGAGTGGCAGGAGATTTTATGTCGTGCGGTTCCTAATAGTTTGAAGCCAATCTTAGGGTTTCCCCTTTGCCAATTAGCTTCTTCTGCCAAGACGAAACTGAGATCAATGTTCTATTGCTATTGTATGATACTTAATGCCTCTTTTCAAAATGAACAAAAGCCAAACCAGATATCTACCGCATTGTATTGTACATAGTACCACTTCACTGACATGGCCAAACGTTACCGCCAAGACCACAATCTATCTCTACAATGACGAATTAAACAAAGTTTCCACTTCCAGTGCAGCGGGAGAGAGGAAACTCTTTCTTAGCACATAAAGTAATAGCGCCTACAAAATGTTCAATTAGATTCAATTATCATACTAAGAAAAGAGGGATTCTAACTTACCAGAAACCCACTTAATGCCAGCATATTCCTTCTCCTCGAATGAATCAGCGGTGAAAGTTCCAGACTCAGTCTGTGATCCAAGGCAGCCCTTCATGACACGGCCGTATTTTCTGGTCTTGATAGGCTTTGTGACCATGACTCCAGAGAACCCATCCTCGACAGTAGCACCAATATTGATGGCCGCTGACGAAGTCCAAGTACGGGTGTAGTCAATGCCAAAGGAGAGACCTAGCTTATCTTTGACAGCAGTCCAGTCACCACTGGCGCTGACGCTGACGCTGTTGGCCACGCTGAAGCCCGAAGTGACAGTGACAGTGATACCCTTACTGCCGGTGCCAATAATGACGGGAGACATTTGGACGTCCCAGTCGACAAAGGTCTCGGAACGGTCTGTGATGACTGCCGTGGTGAGGTCACACTCATCTCTCTGATTGAGAGAGCTATTGTCGGACCGATGGTATCCAACAGCGGGGGCAACAGCCGGGAACTTCTCCGGTATAGCAGGGATGTCTTCAGAGATGTGCTTGGACTTGATGAGCTGGTGATACACGCTCTGGTGGACGACCTCCACTATCATGTAATTGGTCAGTGGGCCAATCTCTTAAGGTAGGAAGCAAAATGAAAAAGAAAAAAAAACTAAAGCCAAAGGACAAGGAAGAGGAAGTTGCAACTTACTGCGCCCTTCACCGTAAAGGATAACCTCGTCAGACTTGAGGATATGCTCTGGAGTCCACTTGGTGCCGTTGAGTCCCTTGAAGGGAATAGCACTGACGGCGGTCGCTAAAACGAGAGCGAGGAAATTTGCAGAAAGCATTTTGGGCACAAGAGAAAAGAGTGGAATCTAAAGAAGGAGTCGAGAGAGGGTAGAAGGGGAATGGTGATGTGATTGTTTGATGATTTGGATTTGATTCCAGTTCTTGCCCAAGTGTCTTATATCTCAAATCTTGGAGAACTTCGTTCGGCAGTTGAACTATCATGAGTGAATTTCCTTACAAGATAGTTGATAGTGTCTTTGTCAAGTATATTGCGATCAGTCTAGTATATTGCCCTATGTAGAAACCCACATTTTTAAGTTCCGTTCACACGAGAGCCATAAGTCATAAACCTTGTTAACCCGGATCCCTGTTAATCAGATCAGCAAACTCAATTCTATTCATTCTGAGACGCTACTGGCTGGACAATTACTGTCAAGGGTGGTTCTCACACAATCTCTAACTTCCACGAATAGCAGTAGTCGTATCAGTCCCCATATCGCACTTCATTTTCGGAAAAAGAGTGACGTAGGACTAGAGATATCGGTTTCAGAAGGGCCAAGAGCTGGGTCCCTATCCTGTGCACACTAGTAACTCGGAGAGGCCGCATTGCGACAATGACTATCAACTTGCCCATATGTAGTATTTGCATGACGCTGTCTGGAGACGCCGCAATCTGACAGCGACTATCAACCTATCCAAATGAGCTATTTGCATGACGATAACTGGAGACGAAACTCCCCTTTAGTAGACGAGTTACTATTTCAGGCAGGTAGATGTATCCACGTGGTAGCTTCATTCATTTTCTAGACATTGTACGACGTTGTCCAAGGTTTCTTAGTGAAACATGACCCGTGGGGTTCTTGAATACGAGGTTTGTGATATCCATTATGACACGGCAGTTGTGGAAGGATTCATTTTCATATCTTTCGACTGGGTTATTTACCAATCTATGATACGATCAACGTTGAGCCGTCGACAATATGAACCAGCCCGTAGCCGCTCACTTGTCCTCCTCTTCTCCATCACAAACACGACCTCTAAAGTTTTATTGCCTGTCATTCTCTCTCTTTTAAACCCAATTCGCAATTTCAACGAGTCAAGATGAAGTATCTTACCATTGCTATCTTTCTATCCCTCACGGGCGGGTCAGTCTCCTTATCTACATTGCCTTCCACGTATGGTCAATGAGTCACTAACCTTACTGAAGTGCCTTTGCCGGCTTACACAACATTGCTGTGTGTGTGTCCAACAGGAAGTACTCCAACATTGGTGGCACCCCTTTCAGCGTCAGCTACACCTGGTCCAAGGACTACGAGATCCTTCCTGATGCGACCAAGTGTGCTTGTGAGGCCTACAAGCAGCGCAATACGGGAGATAACCAATGGGATCAATGCCCCGACTGCACTTTTGTAAGTCCTGAGCATCCTCGCAGCAGATGGACTTCTAATTGACTGTTGTAGGATGGTGCATATTGTAACTCTGCTGGCTGGCATATTGGTGGTGATGAGGTAAGACACTGTTCTGTTGAAGTGAGGACCAACACTAACAGTGCTGAAAGATGACATACTATTGCGAGGATATCTGCCACGCCCAGGGTGCTGAGGCCAACCCTAGCTAAGAGGTTAGCTGGGTGTGATTGAGGCGGCAGACGAGTACCGTTTCATTGTTTTAGTCAGGAAGCTCTTTGCGTGTATATTGTTATACTAGTCTGGTGCTCGCACCGTTCCTGGTCGGCTGTATAAGTGCCCTCAAGTATTAACGTAAATAACTTATACCTAGTACTCTACATTCAATGGAAATACATAAAACATTACGTAGTCCCTTTATACCCTGCTAATAGGGCCTGTCTTCGGCGACAGTAAGCTAGCAGGTCACCTAACCTATCTCGTAGTTACATCCTGAGGACATCACATTTGACATTTCCTTGGGTAGTCATCCAGTAAGGAAAAGATCGATGCCTGATTATCCCTCTTCTTCCCATTCCACGCTGACAACAAAACAAGCGTGTTCACTGCATTGTTTTATTGTCTTGCGTTTCCATTCAGCTATCTGTTCATAAAGGTCTTGAATGATGGCGAGGAGAAAAGACCGCCAATTGCGTAGTGCTAATGGTGTAAGATATTGACTGGGTTGTAAATGTATTATTCATCAGAGATAATCTGGTCGTGAGCTTATTCTCGCGCATTAACTTGGAGAAAAAGACAGACAGGTTCAAAGTCTTCTTATATTGCCTGGATTCCTGCGCTTGATGTCGCAAGGCGGCAGCTACTGTGTTATTTGACAAGCACGACGATGAGCCCGATGGCTTCGAAAAGTACCGCAACGACGCTAAGTCATACGGACGGGGCGAAGTCGGTCAGCATAATGCCGTAATTGCCAAGGTCCCTGCAACAGAATATGCTGTAGACTAGGCGCTAGAAATGCCTTCTCGACATATCAACTCCCAAACTATACTAGGGCTTATATACTTCATCCAAAGATCCCCATTTGGACATTTTGAACTTCTCGTGGGTCTCAGGATGTCTTGCTATCCTGTTTCCGAGAACCCACTTGCCTCTTCTCACAGGCAGATTGAAGAAGCAGTGAGGAACCTCCAATCAGTTTGTTCTATCCTGTTCATGCTACAATCACTTCTTGCTAATCACGTTGATAGTCTTCGCTCGGTTGAGCCCAATGAGGTCAGGGGAACGGCTTGGCGAGAAGAGACGTTTGTAAATGTCAGGTGGTGGTGGCTCGCCTTTCTCGGAGGGGAGCTAGTTCTATCTTGCATCTTCCTCGCCATGACCATCATTTCTACTCGCGGGCTTCGGGCACCTCTTCTCAAGAGCTCGGCTATAGCAGCCCTGCTTGCAACGAGCGATGGGGTCCAGGATATTTTGGGGACACTGTTGGATCTACAAATTGCCGAGAAGAATGCAGATCATATCAATGTTTCGCTGGTGGAAGGAAAGTTTGTAAGCGAGGAACTGGGTCAAAGTTGATAAGATTATTCATACTAGCGCCCCTTATTCAGTTGTTCAGGGGTATGGATTACCCTCGTTAGCGCAGGTAGCTAATACGAATCAAACTTGCTGAGAGATCAGGACCTCGGCACCAATAACCCTAAGAACGACCCCTCAGAGATCTATAACGTGAGAACCGTAATGACTAGTTTGATAGTAAGTTTGTGAATGCTTAGAAGCCTCTAGGGAATCGAATTACTAACTATTAATTACAGGCATGCGGTGGTGCACTCCTCTTCGGTGTAACATACAAACTCAGCACATTAGTTTAAAATGAAGTAACTAATGAAATCAGATGGACATGGATGCTATGGGAGGTGCCCTCACCATGCCTACGTTCAAGGAGTAGGTAGCCGCGCCTTGATGTCAAGTGTCTATTTAGACTAATAGACGGCGCAGACAGTATGGTCTGACCGATAAACCAGAGGCCCAGATCGCCAATCTTTCTTCGAACATAGTCTCAACTATCCAGGCTGGATCGTTTCTCGGCTGTATTATATCAATGTGGCTAGCCAACTATATTGGCCGACGACTCTCCCTTATGGCCGCCACTGTTCTGATATTTGTCGGTGTTGCCATGTAAGCTGCTGCTAGCGGCCATCTGTCACTCATGTACATCGAAAGGTACGTCTACTGCTAGCTAACTAATAGTATTTAAGTGATTGAATTAATTTAAGCTTAACTATGCTTGATTAAAGACTATCGGTACTGAATTCGATTTACGTTGGAATGCAGATCAACTTCAATTATTAAGAGCCTTGGTGACACGAGCTGTTTATGTACAGTGGAGATTTTAGGCCCGCACTTCTCCCTACATTCCCCACTTAAGTCGTCATATTTGTCTTCACCGCCTTACTATTATTTTATGGTCTTTTCTGAGATTCCCCATCAACCGACTAACTTAGTAGTAAATTCATATCTCATTGCGGTTAAATTTAACAATCTGGTTCAAAGCAACAACGAGCAGATACTGGTACAATTTTAGCACACCACTATGTCAGCCCCCGAGTCTCAAGCAGCCATGGATGTCACCGAGTTCGAGAAGACACTCCTGCAGCTGCGATGTTTTGACACAATGTTTCTTGTCGACGATTCAGAGGCTATGCAGCCATACTGGCCCGAGATCAAGACACTGATAGAGCGCATTGCACCCATTTGCGCCAAGCATGATCCGGACGGAATCGATCTGTACTTTGTCAATCACCGGCCAGGAGGCGTCTTGGCCAAATTGCCTGGAGTGCAGTCCATCCGAAAGTCGGGCTACACGCACATCGGCGGCTTTGTGGGCAGTATGCTCTTGACGAGCAAGGGAAAGCAGGTCGGCGCTATCTTTGACAGCGTCAAGCCGGCTGGCAAGTGCAACATGGGCGCCAGGCTCGGCGGCTTGCTCAAGTGGTACTGCGATAAGTTTACGGCCGGAGAGGAGAAGGCGGCTCTCAACATTGTCGTACTCACAGCCGGCCAATTCGACGACGACATCAAAACACCCCTGATCCAAGCTGCCAGGACTCTCGATGAGGCCAAGGCACCGATTCATCAGGCTGGCGTCCAGCTGTTCCGCCTGGGCGGGCCGAATCTTGAGCGACAGAAGACCCTGCAACATCTCGATGACGAGCTGCACAAGGAGGCTGGAACGCGAGACATTGTCGACACAGTGACTTGGAGTGGACATGGCACATCGATGTCGGACGATGAGCTGCTCAAGGTTGTGCTAGGCGCGGTTATCAAGAGGATTGATATCCGTGCCTCTGAGTTGCACTTGGACGACTTAGCTCCGACTGCACGCGCTGAGCGGGAGTATGACGAGGGGAATCAAATCTAACACTGCGGGACACTGCTCTACGTCCTCTGAGACATTACTTGTATTCTATCCTGTTGCATGAACGAAAATATGTCATGTGTACCTCGAGGAATGCATAGGGGTCATTACGGAGAATGCAAGGAGATACTGAAGTTGCACATATATAAAGAATGGAACAAGACGTGAACCACTTTGTTGTTCAAGTATGAATGATTCGCAGCTTTCACAAATAGATTCGAAGCTCTCACTACTTATGACTTCAGCCCCATCACTTTCTCTCGATCTGCTAAATGTGATAAGAAGTAGTTCAGAAACAGTGCACACTGCGAGGTATTTAAAGTCCTGCTATTGGTGTTTGATGCAGTCTTTGGTGTTGAATCAATAAGCTCCTGATGCTAACAGAACTTCTTAATAAATAAGAACCGCGAGCCTGTTCCTCCCGAGCAAGAAATGTTTTAATCCTGACCATCGTTCGATATTTACTAACCCGAACACAGCATCTTGGGCACCCTTCCCCTAAATTCGTAATGTGCGATAGCTGACAAAGAAGAGGGCAAAGAAAAGAGTGGTTGGAACGTCAGCATGGAGACTTTTGCATAACATGTGAACAAGGCAGAGTCGATTAAATGATCTAATGAATGACGTATATGGCGACGCATCTCGTGAGCTTTTGCCGCGACTTGCGAATCCGAGCCATGCTATCCTCCACCATCAAAGGCAATACCAGCCATTACCCAAAGAGGAAATACCCTAGGCAGTAGGCTGTAGAATGATCTGTGTTCGTCCATTGATTTTGATCTCAACCGAGGCCTTGCCAGCTTGGTTCGCAGTTAGAGATCCCCCAGTGCCAAGCGAATACTGCTTGCCCGGGACCAAGCGCTCAAAGCCAAGCTTGAAGCTACCCGCCTCCTTTCCGTTGTAAAGAACAAGGTCAAGTTTCTTGCCATCCTCGCTATAAGCTTTCGCCACGAGGACCTCAGGGAAAGGCGCATCCTCGAGAAGAGGGCCGCTCAGCGCCTCGGCAGAAGGACCGTGAAGAGTCGCATTGGCCAAGTCGCGCTGTTTGACGAGACGAGCCATAAGAGCGATGACTTGAGAGGTAGCCGAAAGGCCCTTGTTCCGGAGAGATCCTGTCTTTGTGGCCTCGACAGGGAAGTAGACGTTGTCAAGCTGGTCGAGAGCCTCTTGGCGAACCTTCTCATCACCAAACTCGGCAGCAGTAGCAGCAATGAAAGCTCGCAGGGGACCCTCTCCGGCACGGTAGTTTCCGGGATCCATCTTGTCGGCGCCCTTCAGGTCCCTGACTACGAGGTCACCCTTGTTGTCGTACTTGAGAAACTCCTTTCGGATCATGGCCCAGTTGCGGTGAGCCAGGTGGGGGAGGTAAGCGGTCAGCAACATGGCGTTGATACAATCAGTGAGGGTTCCACACAGGCCAGGAAGCTGTCAAAGGTCAGTCAGCCAGATCAAGGATCAAGTTAGCGTTTGACTCACAGTAAGTCCAGTGAATTCGCTGCGGATAGGAAGGATGCGGCCATCGCACTCGGTGAATTCCTCCTCGAGAGATCGCTCGAATCGGTTCCTGAGCTTAGCTCCATAGTCACGGCCGAGAATACGGTCAGAGATGACCAGGCCAGCCATACCAGTGAGGCTTTGCGATAAACATTAGCATGCCTCCAAAAAGATCACCTTAGGTAGCGTAACATACTTGCAAAGAGAATAAGTCCAGTTGGGTTCGCAAGGGTACAAGCAGTAGGGGTTCTCGGTCATATTCTCGTGCAAAGCGTCGGCGAGACCTTCAAAGTTTGTCTTGTAGTGCTTTCCATCATCGATGACAAATTCCAGGGCGTTCTTCTGATGATATTGGCGATCGCCAGAAGCCTGCTCGTATAGGCCGATAGCAGAGCTGAGGTATCCAGTGACCATCTAAATTCGGTTAGTATTTGATTCCAGTACATTTCCAGCCATGACTCACGATGTTGTCCTTCTTGATCGGGTCCCAATCACTGAAGGTAAATCTGCCAAAGATGGACTCCCACTTCCAGTAACTAAGCAAGGTGAGAATCAAGGCTATAGATAACATGGGGGACTGTCTTATACTTACGACATGATTCGTTTCTGGAGAGATTTCTCAATACAGTTCTGCGACGCCTTGGAGAGATAGCCATGGAATCCAGGAGCATAATGACACTGGTACAAGCTCAAAACGTCAACGACACCGTAAAGTTGGTATCTGACGGCGCCAGTCTGGAATTGATCGATGACGTCGTGGAAGCTAAAGTCATCACGGGGGCTAAGGCCGCGCTCGAGCATGTGCTGGACGTGACGAAGACTCTCAAGAGACAGCTCTCGGGAACCAGGAGTAGGGGCGGGAGTAGCATTAGCGAGTTGCTCCTCGACGGCCTGGACGAGGTACTTGTTCCGCTCCTGGGCCTTGGAGTATCCGGCGGCATTCAAAGAGCGGGCGTTGCTCATCAGCCAGAAGATACCAGTGTAACAGAACGCTGCCCATAGAAGAGCAGAGGGCTCAAACAGAGAATCTGTGGCCAGGTAACCAGCTGCAATACTGGATCCAACCCACAGAGAGATGGGGAAGGCGATGCCACCCATTGCGAACCAGACAAAGATGGTGATCGGGATCAGGACAAGGGTCAGTAGGAATGCCGCAATAGATGAAAGAGTTGCGACGGCAGTGAACCCAGCTCCAGGGAATAAGAATCCAAGAGCAGCAGCACGATAACCCGTATTTTTGAGGTTGTAAAAGGCCCAAAGGCCCGAAAGCGAGAGGGCCGTGTACTGGTAAAGGGTTCTCCTCTGGTGATATTTCTTGACCAGTCCCCTACCAGCATTTGCGGGGATCAGAACGTCTTTTAATTCATGTTAGCCAAGCATGGCCAATTACACGTGAATATTTATTTACCTTGAACAGTCCAATGGCCCCAGCCAAAGTCACCTACAGGCTCATCCTGAGGAGTGGCTTTGATGTCGGTCGGGAGCGCAGTTGTGTGACCATTAGACTTGGCGAAGCCATTGGCTTCTTTGGTCTTTGTGGGGAAATGGGATGGCAATTCAGAAGCAGGATGCTCTTGAACGCCATTGGTGGCGGGGAGAATCTTGGAGAGCTGCGATTGGCATGTTAGATAATTCTCGTCAAGCGTGTATGCTCGGGTGGAGTGGAAAGTACCGTCACTGTCGACATGTTTTCTTGTAGAGAAGATTGCTTGCATGAAGTGATTGATTGACAGAGTGAGAGAATTGGGTGTCACGTTCTAGATTCTCTTTTAACTCTTTCTCCTCATCTAAAATGCGGTCCGGTGTCCGATGCTAGAAACGCAAGTGCCGAACCCCGCAAAGGAACATGGCCCAAATCGTGGGGGAATGTTGGGAACGCGGGGAAGCTCACTAGGGAGCTTCCCTGTCAGCTGCTTCGGATATTCGGAGACGGACGAGCTGTTGCAGGATTCAGAGGGCCGGAAAGCAAAGACTTGGCGGCAGAGCTAGACCGCACGGTGACCGGACCGCCATCGTCGCTATCAGGTCAATTGATTGAACAACATCTACTGTCCTTTCCCCTGCAATTCAGTTTTTGGTGTAATTGAGTTAATTGATCTCCTCTGAATCACCACTCTGCTAATTCAATCATTGCCGTCTGTTCCTTCATTCGCCACCCTGTACTATCATTGCACCATGAAGGCCACCGTCCAGAGTACTCAAGCAATCGTCTCTCATGGCCCTGAAGATGGCAAGAGAAATTGGATTCTCGAACATGTTCAGGTATCGCAGCCCGATGAATATGAAGCCATCGTCGAGATGGTAGCATCTGGAGTCTGCCATACAGATCTTGGCTGCGGAACCGCCCCAGATGGTACCCCAGGGTTCCCTGTTCCTCCTTACCCACGTGTCCTGGGCCATGAAGGTGCGTATTCTGCATCATCAAACACGTTGGCTTCTAACCTTGCTAGGCGCTGGATATGTTCGCGTTGTCGGCTCCAAGATCACCAAAGTCAAACCTGGAGATGCCGTCCTCCTCTCGTTTGCATTCTGCACCAAGTGTCACAACTGCAAGTTTGGCGCGCCTGGTTGTTGTCATGATTTCACCGCTCTCAATTTTTCTGGATCCAAAACTGCTTTTCAGTCTTCGAAAAACGCCGATCAACAAGTCGGGGGTTCGTTCTTTGGACAGTCAAGCTTTGCGAGACTTACGCGCGTTCAAGAGACATCGCTTGTCAACGTGACCAGCTTGATTACACATCCAGATGATTTGAAGCTGTTCGCACCTTTGGGCTGCGGTATACAGGTGAGTGAGGTGAGATAGGCTCAATACCAGTTAGGCTAACTTTGTCAGACTGGTGCAGGTACTGTCACTGAACTTGCGGCCGCGAAACCAGATGATAAGATCGCCATCATGGGCCTCGGTGGTGTTGGGCTTGCAGCCATCATGGTAACCTTGACCATTAAATCCACTACAACGATGGCTGACATTTGATCATAGGGTGCAAAACTCAGAGGCTGTCGAACCATTATCGCCATCGATCGAGTTCCTGCGCGAATCGAGCTGGCCAAAAAGCTTGGAGCAACCCATGGCATCGACACCGCTGCCATCTCTAACCTGGGCGACGAAATACGCAAGATTACTGAAGGCTCGGGGAGCACCATTACCGTCGATGCAACAGGAGTAATGCCATTGATTCAACAAGGTCTTGATTTCACTGCGAACCAGGGCAAAATGATTCTTCTTGGTGTTGCCCCCATGACTGCCGGATTGGAAATCTCCGTTGTTCCATTCATGGTGGTAAGCGGTCTTCGAGCCTTAAAGTATTAAACAAAAACTAACGCTATGATAGACAGGCAAACAGCTCATGGGAAGCATGGAAGGCGGTGTATATCCTGAGGATGTCAGTCTACCTTGCGCTATAGCACGATAGAGTACTGATCTTGTGCACAGTATATCCCTCGTATGATCAAATGGTTCCAGAAAGGACAATTTCCAGTGGAAGAGTTGATCAAGTTCTATCCGGTAAGTTATCGTCTCCTGCTCGACAGACACATCATCTGACTCATTCATCTCAATCTAGGTACGAGACTTTCAGAAGGCAATCAGGGACATGGAGAACGGCTCTACGATTAAGCCTGTGTTGATCTGGTAGACAGATGTCATCGATAGTTTGAACCGAGACAATAATCATTGAGGATTCCCATAAGCTTATGGATCATTACATGATGTTCCCATGCTCTATTATTTTTCTTTTCCCCTGGCAAATCATTGTGCGCTGTAAATTAGACGGCTCGGACCACGACGGCGCAGTGGCCGGATCATTCACTACCTTACCACGCAACTTAGCTTCAGCCCAGAGGGACGTACTTTCTAAATTACACGGTATAAGAAAAGAGATTCATCAGTTTCGACCAATAGTTGATGATTGGCTCAGGTTAACTGCCAGGCCCTCATGAATACCATAAGCCCATGGAAGCCATGGAGGTGGCACGGGCATTCAACATCACGCATCATTTAGTGTACATCCCCGTAAGGCTTCTCATTCGTTGACGTCGCAGCGGGACCAACATTAGACACCAAGCACTGGAAACCGAAACTGCATTGAGGCTCGGCTACTACAGTACGACAATCGGTACGAGTCATGGTACCACTGTAATCTGGGGAACCTGGGGTAGGCTATCATACTCCAGAGTCCAGAGTCCAGACCTCCCCGAGTCACGGTCCGGTATTGCCGCCATTCAATTCGAGCCGATCTGCGCTGTTAGCTCCGGCGCTATGGTAAGAACCTTATCGTCATTGGCTCTTTTCTCGGCATGCGACACTAACCAAAACTCATACGGGTGACAATCTTCCCGAATGCAACAAAGGGCAAAAAGTAAAGCATATCAGAATCCTTCTACCACGTTTGTGATCGGTCCGGGGCCATTCCAGGAAAGCGGCATTATGCGCCCTGGCTATTGTTGCCGGATCAACATTGCGGATGATGGACCGATTTACTTGCCTGGATGCGCGACCCAGGCCGGCAATGGCGGCCATTGGATGTAGTGTAGTATTGAAGGCCTCTGTGCGAAAGAGGCTGTTAACTAGTCAACAGTAGCTGAAAGAGCTTGTGAGAACCTTTGAGTGAATCCAAGAAGTCCAGATAGATATAAGATGGTCCTTGATCGATCCCATTACAAACTTGGCCATTGACGAATTGCCCTCTCTTACTCTTCCTATACGTGCCACCACCTGCTACCATGACCAAGTCTCAAAATGACAGTAGCGACCTCGAAACGGGTCGTGTCGAAGCCCTTGAGGCAGTCCGGTCTGCTGCTAGCATTTCCATGAGTCCAGAGCTATTCGAAAAGCTCTATCTTTCTCCTCCCAACGCAGTCAAGGGTGACCTCAGGAAGACCTTTGGTAACCCGACGCCCATGTTTGTTGCACACATGTATACTGCAAAGACTATAAACTGACCTGAGACCATAGGGCGCTGGCGGGATTCCTGCTAGCTTTGATGCCTCTGTCGTGCGATCTGATGGAATGGCGCGGTGCCGGCAAGTTCGGCGCAGCATCCATGTAGGTCTCTATCATCCATCTACTCCACATATGATAATTTTACTAATGATTAAGTCCTGTATACTTCTTCGAGGGTGGTGTTCTCATGTTAATCAGCGGCATCATGGAGTGGATTCTGGGCAACAGCTTTCCTTCCATCGTCTTTACTAGCTTCGGATGCTTCTATCTATCGTTTGGTGGAATTCTTCACCCTGCTTTTGCCGCCTATTCGTCATATGCGCCACCAGATGCCACTTCCCCTGCAGAGGGTATGACTACTCGAGGCTTCAATGCTAGTTTGGGTAAGTACTCTCAAATCTTTCCTTGGCCTAGGAAGCAGCCTTAACAAAACTGGCAAGGTTTTTTCCTATTGGCGATGACCATATTGTCAATTATATACCTCATTTGCGCTTTGCGAACGAACGTTGTTTTCGTCATCATATTCGCTACCCTTGTTCCTGCGCTATTACTTCTCCTTGGGGCGTTTTGGGTGTGGGCAGATGACTATACTGGGAACACAGTTATGGCTCAGCGCTTGTGTGTGGTGAGTTGGCCTTCATGTATCCTATACGATTCCACAAGCCGTCTGCTGACAGTTGATAGGGAGCCGGTGCGTTACTTTTTGTGACCGCTCTTGCAGGATGGTATATCCTGGCTGCCATCCTATTCGCCATTGTCGACTTTCCGATTCAGATCCCGGTTGGGGATCTCTCAAGCGTTATCAAGGGTAAGAGTGAAAGGTGAAGAGTACATGGCAAAGCCTAAAATATTCTAAGAACGATCTTAACCTCTCACTTTGAGATGATTAATGAAAGTTGCTCATCCTGAAGTCAGGGTGTTCCTCATGGGACTATATCAGTCACAAAAGGCTTATGATGGCAAGTTTGGAAAGCATGTCTAGAACAATGTACATTACAGGCTATTTCATCTAGGAAACATTAGTCGCTAGGGCGATGATTCCTTCCTGGCGCTTATGAAAATAGTGATATGGTAAATGCCTTTGTATCTATCACATAGCAAGAGTTTCGCTGGGTGAAATGTGGCGCCAACAAAATCAACTTGGCCATTCTGCACCCCGAATGAGCCTAAAGAACGTTCCCAAAGTTCCAAAAAGTGAGTCGTAATGCCTAACAAGCCACTGCCCCTCAATCAACTCAATATATAAGAACTCGCAGTATGGCGTGCACCAGCAAGGCCCTCAACCCCGGATAGGTCAAAAGAACTACCAGGTGTCGTATTTACATCAAAGTTCAAAAATGAGGGCGACGGAAGATTTACAGACACTGGAGCAGCGTCGCTCGGACTGATCGATCTTGTGCTCCCACACATGGCACCATAGTCAACCATTGACCACAGGATCGCTTCCAGCTCAGGCCCTATGTCGAAAGAGGCATGAGGGTCGATAATCCTCTCGAAGGATTCGGCATATGTGTCAAATTTGAGAAGCTGAGTGTGCTATAGCCCGGTTAATTTCCTCCACTTACGCAGTGTGAGGAATGTTACTTACCATCCTAGCTGCATGGTCCCAGAAGTTACCCATGTTCTTCAGAATCTGCAATGAATGCTGACCTGATTCAAGAAGTTGTGGAGATGGAATTTGGCCTTTGCTTTCTTTACCATGGATAAACATCGAAAGCACGCTTCCAGCTAGGCAAGTAGAATAGGCGTAGAACGAGGCCTCGACATGACAGCCCGCCTTCTGCGCACGATCCAGCAAAGCTGGTATTTTGGAAGCGTGCTCACAACACGTGTCAAATGTCCTAGATAAGAAACTTGCAGGTGCTCGTGACTTCAGCTTCTGTAGCCGCAAAGCCAGGAGGAACGGGTGACCAACAAGACAGTGACAAAGGTGAAAGACTACACGCGCGAACACGGCATGCCCAACAACCTGGTGGTCCGGTGATCCATCAGGCAATTGATTGTTGGCGATTATCCCTTCGATTGGCACATCTTCGACCTGTAAATGCTGCTCTATCAACAGTAAGAACGAGTTGATGGCTGCAAACTCTGATCTGGAGTCCCACGGTAGGGTATTGTCCACCTCGCGTTCGTGGAGGACATATCGAGCACAACGTCCCAATGCCGAAGCGACGAGAATTGCAAGCGTAAAATGGCCGCGGATTTCGCCAAGATCTGCATCCCAGTTCAGAAGTTGATGGAGAGTTGCAGTTTGTTTCCAAGTTCCAGTTCTGAAAACTTCCTCCTCACAAGGAAGCTGAACGTGGCAATCTTCATCAGCGATTGCTGGAGGGCGGGCTTTTCCACATGAGACTAGCTTGTCGAGAAGATAAACGGACCAGAATACTCTTCTTCGCTCTTCTTGTTCGACGATGGGGAGGATTGGACTTGGTTCGTTCATGAGCTGTAGATCTTGACAGATACGTACTGCGAGTCCAATCTTCAACCACCCAGAACTTGTTCGGCCGGCTATTGGAGTGTCAGCTAAGGTCTGTTTATACAGAGATTCTCTTAGCTACCCGTAAAATCAATGATGGCCAAAAGGTTTGTTGTTTGCGCAACATGAAAGTTCAGATCATTTTCAACAGTCAAATGTTCATTCAGCACGCATAGCCAAGCCTGTCGAGCGTATCCTTCCATGGCATCGTGGGTTCGACCTTGAAAGTATTCGTGATCTGAGAATCTGACTGATGAGGCTAGTACTGCAAATATGAGACATCGGGGCAGAAGCATGAAGCTGAGCAGCTGTCGGTAGTGCTCTTCTTGGAAATAGGCGTAAGGCTGGTTGTGAGCGTGGATGAAGTAGATATCGACGAGGTGCTGAACTACAGAGTCTGGTGGCATTGTACTAAAAGGACTAAGACCTTGTCAGCATTTGCGGACATCCAAGAGATAATAGCAGGGTCGGAGGTCCTACGACGCGGAGTCGGTTTGGTATGGTGGCGAAGGTGTCGCCTCAGATCCCACGGACCGCGGTTGAGATGGAGAGGGCGGTTCATCGAATGATTAATCGGAGAAAGGGCGGTTGAAGTCGTCAACGGCATATCTGACACGTTAGCATCTCGACGAAATCGTAGTGAGCTCATGGTGATGCACCTTGAATCTTGACCATCATGTTCGCTTAATCTAGCTAATTGAGCTTCGATGGTGCTCAGTCTCCGTAGGAGATCCGGCTATCATATACCACGTTAGCATCGGCATATTGTTATCGCCGCATATATCAAGCGAGGTTTGTCGTACATGGCCAAATCCTGGAGGCAGCGTCGCAAGAGGGTTCGCCGCCATGGAAGCCATTGTCGCCGAGTATGACTCGTACTGACACGTGCGGTTTACCCGCCGACAATTATTGCATCTCGGTCGATCTCCAGAGCATCTAGTTTTCCGTTGCCTGGACCAGATGCAAGTCAGTATCTCAGTTGCCACGAAACGGGAATGCGCAGACGTGTAGATTGACGGACCGGCAGCTGGTACAGGCTTGGCGAATGCGCCGAATGACTCCGGTCGCGGGCCCTTGAGATTGAGATTGAGATTGAGATTGAGATTGAGGCCTGGGCGCACTCGGCTCAGTCCATGAAGATGTCGCTGCTGACATGATTTCGATCGTACAACGCGGTCCGAAATTGCGAAACAAGGAGGTACTAAAGGGTATAGAAGTGTGAAGGTCGCAATCACGGGCGCATCGTCATTTGTCCACGCGCATGGGAAGAAAGCCTTGAGCGTGGAGGGACCGGGACAAGGAGGTTCACCAAAGCCGATGCATTCTTCTAGAGCGGGGTAAGCTCCTTTCCCTTGGTCCTAAACAAGGCGTGTCTAAGTAGTACATGGCCTGGCACAGAGAAGTCTAATTGACCCCGGATTGTAAGCGAGACTAACACAGATGGGAGAAATCCGGGGGGCGGGGTAAAGTGCACTGCGTAGCTATCTTTGCCTTTTTGGGGATAGTTATGGATTTGAGCGAGAGTTGGTGCCAGGGTCACCTTGTGAACACTGAGCCTATGCATACTATTCTACAGTGTTCAGCTCCTTGTAGGTACCATCGGGGCGCCATGCCTAACAGATGTGGAACTCTGACACGGCCGCCAATGACTCGGCATGATTCTACAAGGGAGATGCATGCCTTTGTTCAGAACGGCTTTGCATTGAGTTTTTAAGAATCACTGCAGGGTAATGCAGGGAATACTATGTCTGGTGATCCGTCACTTGCCCAATATCCCTACATATCGAAATTCTAGACACAAGCATCGAGCAGTGTTTTTTTACTATACCGGTATATGTAAAAGCGTCTTCAATTGCATCACTACAACTTTGCCGTTTTAGATTCTGACTACCAACATATGTTTCTTGTTAAAACGAGCCTTGATGTGCGATGCGACGGCTGGCAGGGAAGTGCCTGGTTCGACCATGGGGCTCTACAAAGATTTGGTCCGAATTGTAGATAATATGAATGCCACCTGGTAATCTCTATATAATTCAGCATGCAAAACACGCCAGAGAAGAGAGCCACTTACGGATGCTGTCCGCTGTTACCTAACATTTCTACGATACTGTTTGTCGCGGTCTCACTACAACAGACCGAACTATTGCAGAGAAGTTGGATCGATCGCCGCACAGCAATTTCACGTCAGCGAACAACTAAGATAAAACTTGGTAGATTATATGCCAGGCAAGATCATGACAAATGGATAAAATGAGAAATGAACGTTTTGTCCAAGTCAGATGTTTAAGAGATTGGGAAATACTTAAATGGATCTCTCACAAAAAAATACTGCACACTGCGTATTCACAAACAAGCCCAATTCTTGTTAGGCGACTGATCCCCCCACGGGCGACCGTCGGACCGACCGGACCGATCAGCGGGGAAGTTGCCCAGTGATCAACCCATTGATTACTGCATGGTACGACCACCAAAGGAGTCTTAGCGGCAAAAGCTACAGCATAAATCTAACAGTCCAAATTTCTTAGCATAAACGGAAACCAAACCAATGGCTTGTTGCTACATTGCTGCATTTTGTATCGGCCAACTGGTCAAAGTGTGCCAATTCCTCGATGTCGACAACACTATCCGATACAACGAAGATGAAGCCGATCTACCCTATTCGACCACGCAAGAAAAGCACGGAGAATACTCGAGCTTCGCAAACGAGCACTCTTCGCTTGTTCTGTCCCTCTCCGGATTGAGTTGCTCGGCTTGCGCCAATGCTGTCGAGTCGGCCTTAAGCAGTCATCCCCAAGTGGATCAAGTACGAGTCTCCTTGGCCTTACAACAAGCCACTGTGATCGGGAATGCGCCGGGTCTCGACAAAGAATCAATCAAGAGAGTTATTCTGGATCTTGGGTACGGTGTTCAGCTCGGACCTCGTTCACCTCAAGAGATTATAGACGTTCTTCGATCCAAAGAGGAAATTGCTCTGCTCAAGTCAAGCTTCTCTCAACTTGCCGGTTGTGCAGGCGTCATCCAGGTGATCGGGCTGCTTCTTTCAGAATTTGGGCGAGATCGATTACCTCCAAGCATGCTATTCATAGTGCATCTGTTTTGTGCATCACTTACGCTGTTGGCACAGTATCGCTACATCGCATGGATCCATACTGATGGCTGGAAACGTGCTCGCGCAGGACAACCCAACATGAACACATTGATCTCAACGTCAATCTCCCTTGGTGCTTCTTTCTCCTTCGTTGACCTTTTAGTCCGCGGTCCCGTTAAGGCGACCCCATACTACACTACCGTCATTGGCCTCGCCCTTGTGGTTGTTTCTGGAAGATATCTTGAGGCCATGTCAAGGCGCACTGCATCTGAAGATCTGGTCAAAGTTTACAAGCCGCTGCTAGAGAATCAACATACAAAGATGTATCCAACAGGACAGGTATGCTCCCAGTCCTCCGATATTGGTTCTCTGAATGCTCACTGGCAGTAGCTTGTTCCACAAAGCTTTCTCAGGCCCTCAGACGAGATCATCATCCAACCATTTTCTACGATTCCGTGTGACTGCTATGTCACTCTGGGCTCTTCTTCTGCCAATCAAGCCATCGTAACAGGGGAATCTATGCCCGTCAAGAAGTCCGTTGGAGATTTTCTTCTCGGAGGGACACGCAACTTGAACAATGAATTAGTCGCTGTTGTTCATAAGGAGCAAGCACGGTCGTTCTATGCACAACTTGTCCAAGGTGCTGTTGAGGCAGCGGGATCGAAAGATGAAGAACATCAAGCTTTGGAAATTGTGATGAAATATTTCGTCCTTTGCGTTATCTCCTTCAGCATTTTGGTGCCACTCAAGGAGATCTATTGGTCGGTTGACTCTCTGAGCTACGAGTCTCTTCGGCTTGCCATGACTCGTGCAATGACCATACTGACCTGCGCATGCCCTTGTGCGTTAGGTTTGGCGATACCCTCCGCAGTTGTCGCGGCAGCAAGTAAGTCACTGAAGCGGACCAGATGCAGGGGTGCTGAGGCTAACGGTCCCCAGATGTTGCGAGTCAAAACGGCATACTCGTCACCAAAGGCTTTACTACTATCCAAAAGCTCAACAGCACTCGGTCCATCGTATTCGATAAGACCGGGACCTTGACTCGAGCGACACTAGGCATTTCCAGCTTTGAGACGACAGAAGTTTGGAAAAGACTGAGCACAGAGTTCTGGGCATACGTTTGTGCTCTAGAGGAGCATGCTATCATGAGTCATCCAATTGGCAGGGCTGTCTTCACTACTGGGGTGAGACATTTGAACGAGTCCTGGTCCGAGACTAAAACGACGGTTGACTCTCAAAATGTAGTGAGCGAATCTGGAAAGGGGATATCGGGAGACGTGTCATTGGGACAGGAACCTCGGAGGCACGTTACTATTGGCAGCTTGCGTTACATGCAATCTTGTGGGGTATCTAGTCTTCCTCCTGGGTCACCTCGAAAACCGGATCAAGGGGTGATAGCAGTCTATGTCAGTATTGACAACGCCTACGCTGGAACTCTCTTTGTTACGGTAAAGTCACGCAAATTGTGGGATGTTCGACTGCTAACTCTAGAAAGGACGCTGTGAGGGATGACGCCGAGGATACAGTTCGACAGCTCAAAGTGATGGGCTACGAGACCAACCTAGTGAGCTTCCCCAGATATCAGATGCCATTTATATGCTAACTACTACACAGCTTACTGGTGACATGTCCCAATCAGCTCGTCGAGTTTCCCGCCTACTAAAAGTACCTGTGCTTGCGGCCGAAGCTGCGCCTCAGGATAAATTGAGCTTCATCAAGCGTCTTCAGAATGATGGAGCAGTCGTCGCCATGGTCAGTACCTCCCACCGGGTTAGAATATGGTGATACTAACAGTGCATCCAAGGTGGGTGATGGCCTAAACGATGGCCCAAGCTTAGCGGCAGCTGATGTCGGCATCGCGCTCTATCACGAGGTGGCTACTCCTACAGTTGGTGCATCCGTCTTCATTCTGAACTCGCGGTTGGATTCCATACCCTTGTTGCTCAAAATTTCCAAATACACCATGCAGCAGATCCGGTATAACCTGGCTTGGGTTTTTGTCTACAACGTTCTAGCGCTTAGCATGGCCTCTGGCTTCATCAGCCCCTTTGGTATAGTGCTGACTCCGTAAGTGACGACTTCATCCTCAAAGTGCAATATTACTAACGTCTTGAACAAATAGTCCCCTTGCAGCAGCACTTATGTCGTTTTCTTCAATCTTGATTACCTTGAATGGTCTTTGGTTACGTAGCAGGCTGGCTACGCTGAAAAGCTAGTAATTGACAGATGATAGCAACTATGGGCGACACTAATTATGGCACCTACTACTTGGGAGAGAAGTGCTCCTCCTTCGCCATAGGAAAGAGGATATTGGCCTCCATTTTTCGCTGCGGAAACGACACTAAAAAGCGGCGCTGCTAAGAGTTCAATCTTTATTTTTTTCTAGGTTGGATTTAGTGGGAAGAAATGTAGTGATTGTAGAAATGAGAACAGTAATTAAGAGGCAAATACCTTTCGCTCGCCAGTCATGGTCGAAGCGGAGGGATATGTCTTATCGATAGATTCGATACGAGGTTGTCACAAAAGAATACGAGGTTTTGCGCCCCAAGCCCCATGTCAACGCTAAGAA
Source organism: Fusarium sp. NRRL 53497 (assembly GCA_013184445.1). Taxonomy (NCBI): domain Eukaryota; kingdom Fungi; phylum Ascomycota; class Sordariomycetes; order Hypocreales; family Nectriaceae; genus Fusarium; species Fusarium sp. NRRL 53497. Next base: position 109,372 of record JABCJZ010000223.1, read on the forward strand.
ACAACCTAGTGACTCATTGGTCAGGTTAATAATGCGAAACCGGGGCGGGCTAACCCAAGCGAGTTTCTCAACCAAATAATTGCCATTACTACGTAGGAAAGAAGGTAGAGAAGAAAATATCAGCACAGTGAAGATAGTAACATGTTACCACTTAGTTAACTCCCAAGTCACCTAATTGTGCTCTGGTCCCTATATGTTTTTCCTAACGCGACAGATAGCTACCTCCCATGCCATCCGATAACAGGAGCCCGACAAGACAGTCGCTTCAAGTGAAAACACAATTATATTTCTAATGTAGCTTGGTGTTGGAAAGTCAACGCCATTAGATTGTTCACTTATCGCTAGAGATTCAGATATCATATTCGAATGAGATAGAAACTGTTTTAATTGCAGGAAAAAAGAGTTTGCTTATCCGCTCTAGGGTAATGTAATGTAATAAACCTCCTCGGTTCCACTAACTCCGACGCTACGGTCCGCGAAATTTGCGGGGTCCGGGTGTCAGTTACGGACTGGACTGCCTGTGCGGTCCGATCTGGAACCTGGTGTATAAGTGATAGCGTCAAATGTCAGCTTCTCAAACAGTTCTTAGGGAATTACCAAATTTGTTCAACCTGTTAAATCTCTCTTCGTATCAAAGTCTTTTATTTACAAAACAATCGTCAAGATGACCAAGCCTGCCATCAACCTCCAGGGTGACTTTGTGCAGATCATTGATGGAAAGAGTGCCCCCACGAAAGAAAACCGTCATGGATTAAACCCTGCAAATCTACAGGCAAAGGAGAAAGTACCTTTGGCGACTCAACAGGATCTCGACCGTGCAGTTGAAGCAGCCAAGAAGGCATTCAAGACATGGAGCAAGACACCGTACGAGGAACGCCGTCGTCAAGTGCTTGACTTTGCTGATGCCATCGACGCTCGTCGAACTGAGTTTCGTGACCTTCTTACTGCTGAGCAGGGTAAACCGGTAGGGGCCATAGTCTTTGTCTTGCTCGACAAGTTCTCCTTCTGAAGCTCTCTAGATCCCCCAAGCAGACTACGAAACCGACTCGGCTATCGAATGGATGCGTGGCATGGCAGATATTCCACTGCCCGAAGACGTGATTGAAGACAATGCGAACCGGACTATCGTCACTCGATATACACCTGTCGGAGTTGTTGCGGCCCTGGTGCCTTGGAATTTCCCTCTTTTGCTTGCTACAGGCAAGATTGCACCAGCAGTATTGACTGGCAATGTCATTATCGTGAAGCCGTCGTAAGCTCCCTCTTCTTTGCGAGAATAAAGAACAGAAAACTAAAGCCTCGTGTTCCGAAAAAGTCCATTTACCCCGTACGGTGGCCTCAAGCTTGTCGAGCTTGCACAGCAATTTTTCCCACCTGGCGTGGTCCAATCACTCAGCGGTGACGATCACCTTGGACCTTGGATGACAAGCCATCCTGGCATCGACAAGGTCAGCTTCACCGGCTCGACCGCTACAGGCAAGGCTGTCTTGCGCAGTGCCAGTTCGACCTTGAAGCGTGTTACCTTGGAGTTGTAGGTGCTACACCTTGGAAACCAAATTATCTTATTACTGACGACTCGACCAGAGGTGGCAATGATCCAGCCATCATATTTCCCGACGTCGACATCGAAAAGACGGCTGAGAAAGTAGCCTTCTTCGCATTCCTAAACTCGGGACAGATATGCCTCAATCTTAAGCGCATCTTTGTTCACGAGAGCATATATCCTCAATTTAGAGAAGCACTTGTGAAGCATGTCAAAGCTTTTACTCTGGGAGATGGCTCCAAGCAAGGTGTAACTCACGGCCCGCTGCAGAACGCCCCTCAATTCGAGCGGGTGAAGACATTTTTCAATGATATCGAAAAAGAAGGCTGGCACGTCGCTGTTGGCGGCAAAATTGAGCCTTCTGACGGATACTTCATCAACCCCACAATCATTGATCGTCCATCTGATACATCGCGTATTGTTGTCGAGGAACCATTTGGTAAGCAAGCTTCTGAAATGAGTTTCGTAGTGTCAATTACTCACCATGTTCTTAGGACCAATCGTGCCGCTATTGTCCTGGAAAGATGAACAAGAGGTCATCGAGCGCGCCAATAATACATCGATGGGACTGGGTGCTTCGGTCTGGACAAACGACATCCGTCGCGCCCACCGCGTAGCACGCGAGATTCAAGCTGGCAATGTATGGGTGAACACACACTTTGATCTCTCGCCAATGGCACCATTTGGCGGACATAAAGAGAGTGGAATTGGAACTGAGTGGGGTGCCAACGGTCTCAAGGGCTTCTGCAATGCACAGACGCTGTTCTTGAACAAGAATGTTGTGTCGTAATGGTAGTCTTAGCAATTGTAGCTGAAACTTTGAACATCTCATAATGGATAATGCCTGAAAAGATCTTCCAGCAAGCACCTAATCTTTGTCGGTGTAGGTACACGTTGCTGATAATCCTTTTCTTGATACCGTCTGCCAGCATGATCAAATTTTCAACTTTGTGCCACGGGCCCGATACAAGATTAATTTCCATGATCCTCCATATACTTAGTACTTGCTGCTCATTTAGTTGTGATTTACGGATCATGCGTCGTTTCACAAAAAAAGACATTATCGCCACGTAGGGTCACTGTAACAACTCAATCGCCATCTTGACTATGTAATGGAAGAGACATGGGATTTGCAATCTCAAAGACGCTAGACTAGGACCTGTGTTCCTGTTCAACAAAAGCTCTATCTTACCCCGATGATCCCGTCACAACTGAGCGAATTCTGGGGTAGCCAGTCCCGCTCGGTCCGGCTGCCGGCCCCACAACGGGTGTTATCCGCAGTCTCGTTCCAGCCAACACCCGACGAGATATCGATAGTGTGACCAAGTACCGAGGTTGCGTAGTATTTAGAAAGCACGAAGTCATTGCATGTAAAGTGAAGCGCATAGCTTGCGGTCAATTCGTCATCGACATGAATTCACAACGTTTCAGGTCTTTCGCAACCCTAGCTCGTGGTCTGTCCATTGTAAATGGCCCCACGACTCCTCCTCTGTGGAACAAGACTTTAGGTCAAGTTATTACCGAACAAGCTGAGCAGCGTGGAAAACGTACAGCGTTGGTAGTCCCGTGGCAGAACATCCGGTTTACGTATGAGGATCTCGCACATCGCAGCTCCACCGCCGCCAAAGCCTTACTTCACGCCGGGTTGAAGCATGGCGACTCGGTTGGCATATTCGCAGGCAATCGCTATCAGTACATCGAATTGTTTCTTGGAGCTGCACGAATTGGATGCCCGTTTGTCGTCTTGAATACGACAAATTCTCCCCGTGAGCTTCGCTCAGTTGTGGCTAGAAGTGGTAAGTCTTCGTCACGGAACTTGGCCACTTATGCAAGATAATGAGACTGGCACAAACAGACTGCAAAGCCTTGTTCATTGCCCCATCAATAGGACCCATATCCACAACTTCACATATAGGCGAGATTGCCACGACAACACAAGAAGGCGATTGTTTGAAAAGGCTCATTATACTGGGGTCAAATACCCATCGCCCTCCGAAAGTATCCCTTCATTGCGATCAATATGACGAGTTTCTTGCTGGCGGCTCAAGGACTTCCATAAGCGATGAAAGACTTCAGCAAGCTGAGGAGAGGGTCAAGCCCAGCGACGTGCTGAACATGCAGTTCACTTCTGGTCAGTAACTGTTGAGTAAATGGATTAAGGTAGCTCTGACATATGCCATGTAGGTACTACTGGCCCACCCAAAGCCTCCATGCTCACACACAAGTAAGCATTCATCCATGTGGCTGTCACTAGTCTTCTAATAACTGGGCCTAGCAATTTGATCAATGATGGCAGATATGTGGGAGCGGCTATGCGATTAACTGATCAAGATGTCGTTTGCTGTCCACCACCATTATTCCACTGCTTCGGCCTAGTCATGGGCTTCCTCGCCTCCTTCACCCACGGTAGCACCATCGTATTTCCATCGGATAAGTTCAATGCGAGAGAAACACTGGATGCGGTCATGTCAGAGAAGGCGACTGCACTACTCGGTGTTCCAACAATGTTTTCAGCACAACTGCAAGAGCTTGAGTCGATGCCACAGCACATCACGACAGTACGCACCGGCCTGGTTGCCGGATCACCTGTGTCACCTAGTTTGATGGAGAAGTTAAAGGCCAGGATGAATGTTCCAAGGAATGCTTATCGCGTATGGTATGACCGAGACCAGTCCCGTGACTTTCATCACGTCACTGGATGATCCTGAAGACGAGATGCTCACTAGCCTGGGACGTGTTCTCCCTCATACGGCTGCGAAGATAATCGACTCAAAAGGCGAGATAGTCCCACCGGGCAAGCGTGGAGAGATTTGCACGAGTGGATTCGCTTTGCAGAAGGGGTACTATAGGGATGACGCTAAGACCCAGGAAGCCATGAGACGAGATGAGAATGGTGTGTCGTGGATGCATAGTGGAGATGAAGGCTATTTGGATGAAGATGGGTATGGCTTCATCACTGGTCGTATCAAAGATCTGATCATTCGGGGAGGGGAGAATCTATCACCGAGCGAAATTGAGAACCAGCTACTGCGTCATCCAGCAGTTGGAGAAGCATGTGTGGTGGGGGCTAAGGACAAAAGCCATGGCGAGGTAGTTGCAGCTTTCCTTCAGGCTGCACCAAACGCGGAGAGAATATCGGACCAGGAGATTAACGACTGGGTTATGAGGGATCTGAGTCGTGTCAAGGTGCCGGCGTTTACCTTTTGGCTTGGTCATGATGAAGTTGATGCAGAGCTGCCCAAGACAGGGAGTGGGAAGTATCAGAAACACCTTATTCGGGATATGGCGAATAAACTGGTAGATAGGAGGAGGATGATACAGGCTTAAATGTATTGATATCGATTGAAGTTGTGTTTATCGTCTTTTGGAACCCTAAATCTACCATCTGTTTCGCTTTGTAAAGCGTTATTGAGAACTCATTCACTTGCTTATGGCTGTCCATTAGTTAGAAGTGGATGTATTGCAGATGAACCATGACGTGGAGGAAGCGAGTTCATACTGTAAATGTATGTCTACAGCTCTATTCCCATGTATTGTTAAGCTTGCTATCTTTAGAATGCTAAAGATGTGAACCGCTTGGCGCACCCCTTTCAAAGTAAACGAAAAGTTTACAACTTCAACGTATATATATGCAGGCACTCCAACAAGTCGGTGGGTATAGTCCCTGTCGGCCGCCTTACTTCAAAGGAAATCCACCAAATAGCAACGCTAGCGGATTTCCGTGAGCAAATGTTCCCCGGTTGCTGACAATATCGTGATCGGAGATGCGCGGTGGACGGTGATATTCGCTGTTACTAACAAGGTGAATACAATATGGCCGAGTTATGCCAGTTCACATGTAAATTCACGTCCAATTACAGACAAGATTGATTAGTTATCACCAGTCTATACGACGGCCACAGAAGCGTGGTATGCCGACAGGCGTTCTCTGGGAGCCTATCAAACATTCTCGTCACAGCAACCATAGCCATGAATTGAGCTGCGGTGCTGGCAGTTTGTTACCTCGCTCCAAATAAGAGAAGAACCTGCTAATGTTGAGAGATAGTCACCCCAAAAAGCTATGACGAAGCCGACGTTTTCCATCCGTGAAATTCCTCAGCCAGTCCCCAGACCCAATGAAGTCCTTGTTCGACTCTCCTTGACCGCTCTAAATTCCTGTCGCCGTTTCGAACTAGAATAAATCATAGTGACGCAATTAGTCGGGGCTGACGTGGCATGTGTCTGAATTACGTTGTGAGAAAGCGCCATGGCTTAAGATCTAGAACGTCGGTCCCTATTTTTAGGGGTTTCAATACCGTGCCACATGGATGCTACAGCCCTATCAAGTATTGAAGAGGTGCGCTGCCAAGCCACAGGGCTGTCGACAACAGGTCGAGCCGCATAAGGGCCGAGGCTCAACAGGCTATTCCCGAAAGAGCCTGGCCTGATTGAAATATATGTCTCCTCTATTAAGAGTCTGGGCTAACTAGTACATATGCCTGAGCCCTCTTGTCAATGGCCTCCTCTCTCTCTGATAGGCTAGGAAACAGCCGCGCAGGTCTCATTCCGTCGGATCTTGAGGTCTCCGGGCTCCAATTGTCATATTACTGTACTGCTAGAGGTGTAAGTGACATCCTTGAGATTAAAATAATCTAGCTATACTTATCTGTCGATTCAAAAATGTATATAACAGTCGTCAAGGTCCTAGTAAACGTCCCAATTCTCATCAGCATCACTACTATCAATCACTTACTTAACAAAACAAATCAACTCAACAACATCCATCTTCACTTATCAGCTTAAGCCTCTCGATAAAATGCATTTCACCACCGCTTCCCTCTCTGCCCTCCTTGTCTCCGCTGCCCTCGCGGCTCCCCTCAATTCCACTCCTCACCACAACCAAGACAGCAACATCTTCCCAGACTTTAACCGCTACTCAGACTGGGCGATCTGCAAGGGCAAGATCACCAAAGACCGCTTCCCCAATCTTCAGGCTCCCAATCGTGAGGGCGGCTGCGTCCGGTACTACCGGGGTATCGACATGACAGGCGTCGTCACAGAGCAACACTTCTTCTTCAAAGACGGCTTCAAGACCGCTTGCGACTGCGCCGCCAAGTGTTTAGAGGAACCCAATAAGTGCACNNGCAAGCGGTCATGCACTCTGTACAGCAGTCCCAACCTGCCGACTGATGTGACGCTTAAGTACGACTTGGCGAACAGCAAGGGCTTTAATTTATTGCAGGCTGCGAATAACCCGCAGGCTGGAGCTCCCGCGCCATTGACTTTCCTGGACGCGGCTGGAAAGATCCCCGACAAGTTTGGCGTTTCTGGCTTCATGGTGCAGGACCAGAACGGCAGACAGTTCTGTTAATGGGCTTGTTATCCATGGGATTGTGTTGGTCTTCAGATTGGCTTCAAGGGGGGGGGGGGGGGGGGG